>PVLD010026454.1:0-22162 GCA_004027595.1 Dinomys branickii | reverse complement strand
GGGCCTTGGCCTCTTTCTCCCCGTTCTACCTGGCAGCCCAGTGCGTCCTGCAGCACCTGGACCAGCGCAGCAGTGAGCTGGCCCAAGGGCGCTGTGCGTAGGGCATGGGACGGCCAGGAGCAGCGAGGCGGGAGGGTGGGGTCGAGGCAGCAGCCCCCAGTCCAGGCCTTGGGCAGGGCTGCGCTGATCCTTTAGGCTCTGGCAGTAGCTGGCTGCAGCTTCTATTTTGTAGCCCTGGGGCTGGGCGAGTTTGGCGCTTTTCCACCCTGCCCACTGGATATTTTGTTTCTGCCTGAGTTCCAAGTAGCAGCGCTGGCACAGAACAGGCGCCTGCCCTGCGTCTCTCACACAGGTCCTGGGACGGGGCCCCCGGGACACACGCAGCAGAGTCCCACTGGGCAGGAACATCGCGTTCTTTTAACATCTCTGACGGGTGACATCCTCCACTCGGTAAGAGCTGCAGACTTCTGGCACATTCTGCAAAACTGTTTGAAGTAAACCCTGTTCGTGCCCTGGACACACCGCACGGACGCACTCTCCCAGCAAAGGCCGCAGTCTTTGCACTGATAATTGCCGTGTTTCTGGGGGAAGCGCAGGCACTGCTTGCCCGGTCCGGCCCCCAGCGGCAAGCTCTGCTGCACAGTGGCGGGTGCATCCCCGGCACCCCCAGCCCTCCCCTGCTGCCGGGGCGGCTTTGGCCTCTGCAGCGTGGGCCATGGGGCCACCTCACTAGTTGGAACCTCCCGCTGCTCCTGTTCAGCCCTTGGAGGAGGGAACACCTTCCTCATGGCCCCCTCATCCTCCTCTGGTGCCGCAGGTGCCGCTCTCAGGGCCTTCCCCAGGAGCAGCGGGTGAGGCAGTGGGAGTGTGGGAAGCACGCGGGCCGGCGGGCCCTGCACAGTGGCATCTGCCCCGCCAGCAGGCCCTGAACCGAGGCCTGGCACGGTGGTTTCACCTGAACCCGCACATCGTGGCAGCTGGGCCTGCGGGTGCACGGCTCATAGCCTGGGCTCAGGTGCAACAGGGAGGAGAACGAGGCAGGAGGGTGTCCCCCGCCAGAGCCGCCAGCCACTGGTGCCCTTGGTGTCCAGCGGGTAGGGAAAGGGACAGGAGCAGGGGCGCCCACTGGGTACCGACTGTGCCCAGCACCTGGTCCCCACTGCAGCCGTCCTGCGGGCCCCGTTATTTGATGCGGCCGAGGCACGAGCCCATGGGTGTCTCTCGGGAAGGGCCAACCTCTTCCAGCAGTTCTAGGCCTACACGGATTATTCCAGCGATATCCTGTGAACACTTACTGCAAGGACTGCCAGGTTCAGTGGGAGAGACTGATGGTCTGCTGCCTTAGAGCAATCCCGGGCAAAATGTTCCTTATTCCCACAACGAAAATAAACAGCCTTATATTTACCCTTTCCTCCAGGCTGTGGGTGAACAACTTGAGCAATAGTGCCGCCAAGGCTGCCCCTGTACATATGAGGGGCCAGTATCTGCGCAAATGCGAATCACATCTGGCCATGTAACCCGTTTCTTAAAGCCTCTTTAAACCAGGCATGGTGGCGCACGCCTGTAATCCCAGCACTCGGGAGACTGAAGCAGAAGAATCACCGCGAGTTCGAGGCCAGCCTGGGCTACAAAGTGAGCTCAAGGACAGCCTCAACTACACAAGAGACCATGTCTCGAAGTAGAAAAAACTTCTTTACACCATTTGCACTTTCAAAAGACAGTTGTTGAACTATTAATTGGCCAGCTTCTGTGATACCCATGAGCCTCTCACTAACTTGCAGTATGTGTGCGGCCAAATCTTGAAAAGACTCATCTGAGCCCCCATAAATAGAACCAAATTAAGGGCTGCCTCACTCTTGGAAGTTCCCTCCAAGCCCTCAGGGCAGCCATGTCAGTTTGCTCCTATGCCCACAGTTCAAAGGTCAGTTGGTTGCTGGTGACAGCAAAGTCACCCTCCCCGACTAGCAAACCCTCTGTAACGGCTACGTTACAAACAGCATTAAGAATTGCCTGGTCTGTGCAATATTCATAGAAGTTTCCTTTCCCCTGTGAGTAACACCTGGACGTAAACACGCTGGGCTATTGCCTTCCCATCACTTGGGGCCACAGTCTGCTGTCCTGGAATTTCTACTAAACTCAAAGGAGAGGGAGCCGTGGGGCCGCAAGTGGCAACAGCTTGTTTCACCTTCTTCAGGGTCTAGAGAGGTACAGCTTGCTAACGACCTATGACTTGTCCCGGAGTTTCAGGGACTTGAACTTCAGCTACAGGGTGGACATGCTGAAGACCCTCCCTGCTCTCTCCCACTCCTCTCGCTCCTCTTAATGCCAACTGCAAGGGACACGGGAAAAAGGCTCTTCTCTCCCCAGAGGCGGGGGACATCTGTGTCACGGCCATCGCCCCCCTGCAGTAGAAAAGAGCGGGAGAGCCGCCTGTGGCTGAGTCAAAGTCACCGGTGTTGCAAAAGGAAGTTCTCGAGGAAAGCCCTGTCTGGTGGGGAGAAGCCCCTCTTGTCCCCACCGCTCCTTCTGAACCTCAGCCGGGCTGGAGGGCTCAGGCTCTATCCGAGGTGCTGCTGCTCCGCCCTCCACAGCAGCTCAGGCCCGGGTCGTGATTTTAACCCCACGTCCTGTCCTGACTCCAGGTCTCCCTTGGTCTCCAGTTAGTCCTCTGTTGAATGAATCCAAGTGGAAGCCGGAGGCTGGAGCCTCCAGGGCAGAGAATAGACCTGGGGCGGGACACCCAGTCTGGGAGGACCTTTGACACCGCCTCCTCTCCCCCGAAGCTCTGACATGCTGACAAACTACTTCCTATGTGAGACACATACACCGAGCAGACCCGTGGGCAGCAGGGACCCCAGAGGCTCATGGGACTTCCAAGGGACACTTGCTGAGGTTCTGAAGACTGAGTAGGCCGGGCATGGTGGCGCACACCTGTAATCCCAGGACTCAGGAGGCTGAGGCAGGAGGATCGTTGGGAGCTTGAGGCCAGCCTGGGCTACAAAGTGAGTTCAAGTCCAGCCTGAACTGCATAGCAAGACCTTGTCTCAAAAAGACAAACAAAAACCAAAGATCAAGGCCAGAGCCAGGAACTTAATGAGTTATTAAGACCACCTCTCAGAATTTAAAAAAAAAGAGCTGCAGCTGTAGCTTCACATGCATGCGACTCCAGTGTTACATCCCCAGCATTGAAAAAAAAAATTCAGCCTCTGACTTCTGTGGACATTTCCCATCAGCCCCTTCAGAACTCCTCGTGGCTCAGCTGGATGTGGCGGTGGTCTCTTCACTAGGCCCCTGCTCCTGCTCTGCTCCCCAAGGCCTGTGCTCTCCCCATAGCAGTCTGCAGGACCCAGCAAAAAGTGAACTTCTGAGTGAAAGTTCTGATGCCCTGAAGCCAGGCCTGGTCTGGTTGTCTCCGTCTGACCTCCTCTCCAGTTCAGGCTGGCCTTGAACTCACTTTGTAGCCCAGGCTGGTCTGGAACTCGAAAACATCCTCCTGCCTCAGCCTCCCAAGGGCTGGGATTACAGGGATGGCTTTGTCTTCTTCAGGAGTCAGCAAATACCCCTCAGAAGTCCCAAGAGCCTCTGTCATCTGCAAATAATGATAATTTAACTTCTTCCTTTCCTGTGTCCCCTTTATTTTTTTCTCTTAGCTAATTGCTCTACTGTTTCTCACTAAATTGCTAAATTGCCTGAGTTGACCTTGAATTTTTAATCCTCCCGGTTCAACAGCCTCCGGGAGTGCTGGGATTACAGGCTTGTGCCCTGCATCCGGCCTTCTGGCTGGCTTTTTGGTTTTGCGAACTCATGTAAATTTCCCCTTGGGGCCTGTCCCTGGACGCTTGGGACAGATGCGGAGCCAGACCCGGAGCCAGACTCGCTCTTAGCGCTTTCTTAGCCTTGCTTTCCCCCTCATTTGTGTTAACCTCACCCCAGCTGCTTCCTGTTCCTTAGGAAAGCTGTACGTCACGAATCACATCTGTGGTGTTCTGCTGTGCAGTGCCAGTGGCGGGCGCAGCCTGGAGACGGGCGCCGTGGGACGCTGCTCTGGTCATCCTGCCATTTGCCTTTCTGACTTCCTGCCCCTGCTGGGTTGGCCTTTCAGCCTCTTGTACTGATCTGCTGTGTCCCTGTGAGCCCTTCTCCCCGTGGGGAGGTGGCCCGACTCCCTCGATGTCAGGGGAGCCTGATGTCACCTTTCATGGAAGTGACACATGACTTATGGGCTTGATTTGGCCACCGTGCCTCCCTCTTCCCCTCCCACCAGCCTGAGCTCCTGACCAGAGGAGGAGTCCTGTCTGGGTTTACCAGGCGTAATGTCCTGTCGTGTTTTCCTGCACTGCCGCTCTGTGGGGTTCTATTTTCTGGGAGAGCTACGTGAGTTTTTGTTCCAACACCTTTACTAACTAAATATCATGGATTTGATTTCCAAGAATTCAGTCTGGTACTTTAATTATTTCTTCTTGTCATTTTTTTTGTATTTTTGAGACAGGGTCTTGCTATGCAGTTCAGGCTGGCCTTGAGCTCACTTTGTAGCCCAGTCTGGCCTCAAACTCACAATGATCCTCCTGCCTCAGCCTCCCAAGTGCTGGGATTACAGGGGTGTGTCACCTTGCCTGGCTCTTTGTTTTTGTTTTAAAGAAGCACCATGTTCTCACATTTCTTGAAGAATATCATGTTTCTCTTTCCTTCCTTTTTACTTTTATAAATTGTTTCCTCCAGGATTATTTTTTAATTTTTTATGTATGCATGATACACAAAAAGGTAACTAAACAAATAGCTAAACATTCAACTTCTAGGAAGCTCACAGAAGGGGGCACACACCTGTAATCCCAACTCTGAGAGGCTGAAGCAGGAGGATTCCAAGTTCAAGACCAGCCTGGGCAATCTAGGAACTTAGGGAGAATTTACTTCAAAGTAATATTTAAAATATTTTTTAAAATAGAAAGGGCTGGGATGTAAGCTCGGTGTGAAGGCCCGGGCTCATTCCCTACACCAAAAGGGAGTGGGCCAGGACTCAGGGCCCTTAATGGCTTTTTCAGTGGCTTAATTACCCTGTGCTCCCTGTCCCTCTACTCTTTCACCCACAGTGCTGTCATCATATCGGGACCAGTTCCTCTCTGAGGTGTGGGATGTGCTCTTAGTCATGTCTGGTGAAGAAGCCACTGTCCCAGGTTCTCTTTTAAAAGTAATGAGGGACTTGTTTTTTCTTCTTTTTCTTTTTGAGACAGGGTCTCACTAGGCAGTTCAGGCCGGCAATGAACTCACTTTGTAGCCCAGGCTAGTTGGTCTCGAACAAACTCAAACCCGCAGCAATCCTCCTGCCTCAGCCTCCCAAGTACTGGGACTACAGGTGTACGCCATGCCCAACAAGGAGGGTCTTTCTAAGAGGCCTCCTTTCCTGGGATGGACAGAGGGATGTGGCAGCCTTAGATCAGTCACCCTTTCTCCGGGATCAGCATCCCCGATGTATATGGAGGGGGACCTGCCCAAACTGGAGTTCTGTTAGGACGGAGCAAGGAGGAGGCAGAACGGAGGATGGCGCTGACTTCCTTGGGTGCTTCCCAGCCACGTTGCAGGGCTTCTTTGAACCTTGTCATACTTTGGACTGATTGAGGGACGGGTGGAGCCCAGCGGTAATTTGCCTAATAAATATGGGAGGCCCTGGGTTTGGTCTCTAGTACCAGAAAGGAAACAAAAACCAGAAATGGTTAATTAGGTCTTTGATTCTACTGCAAGACTTTCCAAATTGAAGGTTAAACTTTTCCCTTTTTCATTTTTGTCTTTTTGAGACACAGTCTCACTATGCAGTTCAGGCTGGTCTAGAGCTTACTTTGTAGCCCAGGCTGGTCCTCCTGCCTCAGCTTCCCAACTACTGGGATTACAGACATTAAAGGCATGTGCCACCACACTTGACTCTTCTGTTTGTTTTTGACACCCTCTGGCATATTGGGAACAGAGCCCAAGGGCAGGGTAGGTGAGTGCTCTATCACTGAGCTACCACCTCAGCTCTGACTTCTCTTTCTTTTAAAGAAAAATTCTGATTGACATCAGACTTTTTGTCCACAAAGTCATGTATCTAGATTCTACAAGGAAATGAAACAATGTTTTCTAAATTCTCAGGAAATAGGCTGGGGATATAGCTCAGTGGCATAAGCACCTGCCTGGCAAGCACAAGGTCCTGAGTTTGATTCACGGTACCAAAAAAAAAACCTCAGGAAAAATGAGTAGCCTAGAATTCTCTATCAATCAGATATGAGAATAAAATGAAGATATTTGGAGACAAAAAAACAAAACTGGGTCTGGTGGCGCACGCCTGTAATCCCAGCACTTGGGCAGCTGAGTCAGGAGGATCGTTGTGAGTTCAAGACCAGCCTGGGCTACAAAGTGAGCTCAAAGCCAGCCTAAACTGCACAGGGAGACCATGTCTCAAACAGACAAAAAATAAACATAAAAAAAAAGATATTTGGGTATGAGACTACCTAGAAAGTTTACCCACTTCTTGTCACTGTCTTAGGATGTGAGGTAAGGATGCACTCCAGCAAAACTGAAGGAAGAACCCTGCAAGAGGGAGACACGGGGTGTGGCAGACAGGAGATTCCTGCCCCCGGGGAGAAATAACCACTGGTCCCCAGACAAAGCTGTGTAGGGGTTGGGAGCAGCAAGGGGGGAAGTGGGCCACCCAGAAACTGAGAAATTAGAAAAACCAATCAGAAATTCTGGGAAAAAAGGAAAAGATGGGTCAGCAAAGATAGTCATGGGGAACTATTGGCTGTGCACTGAACAATATTTATATAGTCTTAAAAAGGAAAGAAGAGAAATAATTTTCCATGTTTAGACTCAAACTCACAGCAGACAGCACTGATCTGGAATATCTGAGAAAGTATAGGTCTTCTTTATCTTTATTAATATGATACCCACCAGCACCCACATGTGGTTTTTAAGTGCTTGAAATGTGGCTGGCCAGCTACAAAAGAGGAACAGAATTCTTTGTTTATTTGTTTTGTGATGTTGGGGATTAAACCCAGGCCATTTGCACTGAGCTACATTTTTAGCCCTTTAAAATTTTAATTTTAGGGTCTCACTAAATCACTCAGTTGCCCAGGCTGGTCTTGAATTTAAAATCCTCCTGCCTCAGCCTCCTAGAGTGCTGGGAAACAAGTATGAGCTACCACGTTTGGCCCCTGAACTTTAAATGGTTAAAATTATTTTTTGTTGGCCGGGCGTGGTGGCGCACGCCTGTAATCCCAGCACTCGGGAGGCGGAGGCAGGAGGATCGTTGTGAGTTTGAGACCAGCCTGGGCTACAGAGTGAGCTCAAGGCCAGCCTGAACTGCAAAGTGACACCCTCTCACAAAGACAAAAAAAAACAAAAAACAAAAAAACCCACCAAAGCTAGCTCTGAGGAGATGGAGGGGCCCCTGCAGCTCAGATCACTTTCTCCCTGTGTCAGGCGAATTGGGATCTTTTGTAGCAAGGAACGAAGGGGCAAGACACAAGGAAACAAGTGCACCATGGATTTCACCCTGGCCTCCCTTGCCTTGGGGCAGAGGGAATGACTGTCCCCCCCTTCTGCCAGCTCCTGCCTGCCTGGGGGTCGGGCTGGGAACTGAGACACGGGGACCGTGACCTCTGAGGGCCCTCTCCGGGTGCAGTCCAGTGTGGCCATCTTGGTTCCAGGGGCCCCGGTGCCCACGGCCCTCATGTGGGCCTTGCCCTCCCCAGCTTTCTTCCCTCTCTTGGCCCGAGGAGCCGTCAGTCAGCAAGCATCATGGGGCACTCGGTGTTTGTCAAGCACTCTGGACACTGGAGGTGCAGGGTAAGCAGACCTGAGGTCACGGGTCACGGAGCTCACACTCCAGCAGGGAGATAAAATAAGCGAGAGTGTGGGAGGGGGAGGCGCTATGGCAACAAAGCAGCAGGCCCCATGGTGGTGGTGGTGATGTGAGGAAGCAAATTTGGGATTTTAAACAAGGTACCAGCCAAAAGCACCCTGAAAAGGTGACATTTGAGCAGGGTCTTAAGAGAAAGAGAGCCATTCAGGTATCTAGTGAAGACCCTCTGGCAGGCACCACAGGTAGTGCAAAGGCCCTGAGGCACTTTCAGTCTTCCAGGGACAAAATGGAGGTCTGGATGGCGGCACAGAGGCAGTGTGGGTAAGAGAAGTAGGGAGGGGGTCGGAGCAGGTATAGGCAACTTCTACATTTCCCCTGTGTGGACAGGGAGCTGTGTCAGGGTGCAGAGCTGAGGAGGGATGATGTCATGTTTTATGCAGTTCCCTCTGGTTAAGCAGGCTGAAGGAGGATTAGGTCTTACACGGCGGGGACCAGGCTGGAGTTGGCTGGGAAAGGGAAGGGAAGGTGGGGGCTTGGGCCAAGGGGGAGAAGCAAAGCAAAGAAAGGCGGTCAGGTTCTAGATCTTCCTGATTTTTTAGCATGCTATTTTATTTTTAAAAGCTAGCTGGGCATGGTGGTGCATGCCTGTAATCCCAGCACTCAGGAGGCCGAGGCAGGAGGATTCTTGTGATTTCAAGACCAGCTGGGTCTACGAAGTGAGCTCAAAGGCCAGCCTGAACTGCATAGCGAGACCCTGTCTCCAAAAGACCAAAAAAACCCCTCACATTTATGAAAAGTCCTGCTGGGCATGGTGGCACACGCCTATAATCCAGCACTCAGGAGGCTGAGGCAGGAGGATCCTCGTGAGTTTGAGACCAGCCTGGGCTACAAAGTGAGCTCAAGACCAGCTTGAACTGTATAGCGAGACCATCTCAAAAAGACAAAAAAACAAAAAGAAAAATCCTAAGAACAACACAAGGCAGGGCTGGGTATATAGCTCAGTGGAATAAGCGCCTGCCTAGCAAGCGCAGGGTCCTGAGTTCAATCCCCAGTACCGCCAAAGAAAAAAAAAAACAACAACACAAGGCATACCGTAGACCAGGGATGGCGAATTTTTAGGGCTTTTGTAACAAACAGCTGGCTTTGGCCCATGTGCCACGTTTACTGTCGCTGCCACAGACCCTTAATGCACTGCAGCACCTGTGAACATCTTCCTAGATCTGCTGTTTTTATCTCCTGTGCTATCATTTTACTGTTATTACCAATACTGCTGCTACTACTAATTTTTATTATTATTATTATTACAATACAGGGGATTGACTGAACTCAGGGCCTTGTACATGGTAGGAAAGTGCCGTATCACTCAGTCTGTATCTCCGGCCTTTTTACTTTGTTTTGAGATAGGGCCCAGGCTGGCTTTCGAACTTGAAATCCTCCTGCTTCATCCTCTGAGTAGCTGGGATGACAGGTGTGCATCATCCTACGCGGCCTATTATTTCTTCTGTGAAATAATTAAAGAGGAAATGTGCCATCGTTGTGATCATTTACTCCTACATACTTTTTTTTTAAACTCCTACATACTTTTAAACATGTATTTTCTAAGAAAAAAAAGTCATTGCCTGTCGTAATCATTTACTTCTCAAATTCAGGAAGGCTAATAGTCACTCTACAATCTATACTAATATAGATTGTACTAATATCTACTCTACAATCCATATTTAAGTTTTGCTAGTTATCTTGAGAGTGTCCTGCATACCCGACCCCCTCCTATCCGAATCCACACTGCTGTTACCAGTCATATATATCTCTTCACTCTTTTAAGACCCGGGATAATGCCTTAACCTCTTTTTGTCTTTTCTAACGCTGATATTTTTACTTACTTACTTATTTTTTGAGACAGGATTTCTCTTTTTTTTTTTTTTTTGGACCGCGTCTCGTTACGTAGTTCAGGCTGGTCTTGAGCTCGCTTTGTAGCCCAGGCCGGCCTTGAACTCACAATGACCCTCCTGCCTCAGCCTCCTGAGTGCTTGGATTACAGGCGTGTGCCACCACACCTGGCCTAACACAGACATTTTTATTTTTTAATTTTTAATATTTTTATTCTTTTTTGTCTTTTTTGAGACAAGGTCTCCCTATGAAGTTCAGGCTGGCCTTGAGCTCACTTTATAGCCCAGGCTGGTCTTGAACTCGCAAGGATCCCCCTACCTCAGCCTGCCCAGCTAGGATTACAGGCGTGAGCCACCATGCCTGGCATAAAACTGACATTTTTAAATTTTAAAGAATACAAGCTAATTGTTTTATAAAACTTCTTTCAATTACAGTTTAGAATTTGCTTGCTATTTCTTCCTCCTTCCCTTCTTGCTTTCTTCACTTCCTTTTTCTTTTTTTTGTACTGGGAATTGAACTCAGAACCTTGTGCTTGCTAGGTAGGCGCTGTGCCACTGAGCTATATCCTTGGCCTCTCTTTCTTTCTCTCCCTTCCTTCCTTCTTTTTATTTATTTTTGTTTTTGTTTGGTTTCTTTTGCAGGACCAGGGATCAAACTCAGGACCTTGTGCTTGCCCGTCAGGCGCTTATTCCACTCAGCTGTATCCCCGGCCCCTCCTTTCTTTTAATGAGGCCTCAGCTGGGCATGGTGGTGCATCTCGGTAATCCCAGCATTCTGGGAGGATGAGACAGGAGGACTGCAAATTCAAGCCCAGCCTAGATCTAGCATGACCCTAAAATTTAAAATAAATAAATAAAAAGGGCTGGGGATATAGTTCAGTCCAAAGGTCCTGGGATCAGTCCTCAGTACTGGGGTTTGGGTGGGGGTGGGGAGATGAGCTCTTACTGTGTTGCCTCTGGTCCCAAATTCCTGGGAGCAACTGCCCCAGTTCAGCCTAGCGTCTCCTATGGCGAGAGCGGCACTGCAGTGACCCCCGCCTCCCCGTAGCTTAGTTAGGGGCTCAACAGCCTGCCAAAGTGTTCAGTACCCCAGCTGGAGCCAGGTATTTCCCTGAGGGCCTGCTGCTTCCTGGGAGCTCTTGGCGGGAGGATGTGCACCCCCAGGTCCCAACCAACCACAGCCTGGGGACCACAGATGCAAAGGAAACCACCCTCCCCGCCCTTCTGCTCTGTGCCCTAGTTTTCCGGTACCTTCTCATCCCAACGGGATAAGACCGACCCCAGCTAGGATGCAGGAATTCCCATTCCGGGCCTCCACCTTCCTTCCTGCCTAAGCTGAGAGCCCTGGGGCCCCCAGGCAATGTCTCAGGGTCTCATGGCCCCACCCTGAGAGAGGAGAAGGGTGCAGCAGGATGCAGGGTGGGGTGGGTGGAGCCAGAGCCCACTTCCTTTCCCCTTGGGGCCCAGTTCCCCCAGTTGTGCCCGGGCCTTAGGAGGAGCTGGAGTGCCTGGTCCCAGCCCCGTGCCCTATCGATTGAGCTGGTAAGAAGGTGTGACCCGGAGGGACTGGGGCTTGGGGCAGCTGGGAAGGTGCCTGTGCCTTGAACAGACCTGACAGGTGACAGGAGGAGAGTATGGGGGGCCACTAGGCTGAATAGGACCAGGGAGGCCAGGGGGGCACAGCCATGGCCACGGCGGGAACCTGAGCCCCAGGGATGCCTGAGCTGGGCTGATGAGGTGCTGCCACGTCTGGTCCACTGTTGCTTCTGATAAGAGAAAAACAAGGGTGGGAAAAGCCGTTAGACCGCAACTGGGCCTGGCAGTTGGCAGGGAAGTGGGCAGGAGGGCAAGGCCTGGCCGGGTCTCCCCCAGCCCCGTGTGTTGTTTCTCCTGCTTCCCCAGCTCGGGTCCCAGCTCCCGCCTGCGCCTGCGGCCCTGGAAATGGCCCTGCTGCTTCTGCTCCGTGGGAGCCTCTGGGCCCTGCTGGTGAGTCCCCTGGATGCCACCACTACTGTGGTCTCAGGTGTAGTGGCCTCCACGTCAGCGACGAGGACCTCCTTACAGTACAGCACAAGCACAGGGGCCTCCATCCCACCCACCTCAGCTGCCTCTCCCGGGACTTCCGTTGGGGCCAGCACTGGCCCTGCCACATCTGAGCCGGTGTCACTGTCTGATGGAACCAGTGACACTTCTGTCCCCAAAGAGGTGAGCTCTCAGGGTTACTCCACGGCCACAGGTGGTGCCGTGACATTTAACTCTTTGGGGACGTTTGGTGGCACCAGTGAATCCTCTGTTACCAATGCAGCAAGCTTTCTGGAGACCTCCAGTGGGGCCAACGGAACCTCCGTTGCTATGACAACCAGCTCTCTAGAACTTTCTAGTGGGGCCAAAGGAACCTCCGTTACCATGACAACCAGCTCTCCAGAGCCCTCCAGCGAGGTCGTTGGAACCTCGGTTACCATGACAACTACCCCTCCAGGAAACCCCAGTGGGGACAACGGAACCTCTGTTACCATGACAACTAGCTCTCCAGAGACCTCCCGTGGGGTCAATGGAATCTCGGTTACCACGACAAACAGCTCTCTAGAACCCGCCAGTGGGGACAACGGAACCTCCGCTCCCTCGACAAGCAGCTCTCCAGAGCCCTCCAGCGGGACGGGTGGGCCTCCCGTCGTGACGACCGTCCGCCCCCCGCTGACCTCCCATGTGGCCAGCAGCCCCTCAGTCTCCAGCACCAAAGCGTCCGCCGGGACCACGCCGCGGCTCTCCGCAAACGCCAGCACGCCGGGGGCCGCGGGAAGCCCCGGCCGTGCGCGGACGGGCTCGCTGCTGCTGCCGCTGCTCGTGGCCCTGCTGCTGGTGGCCGTGCTGGTGGCCCTGCTGCTGCTGTGGCGCCGGCGGCAGAAGCGGCGCAGCGGCGTCCTCACGCTGAGCGGCGCGGGCAAGCGCAACGGGGCGGTGGACGCGTGGGCCGGGCCGGCGCCGGTGCGCGACCGCGAGGAGGCGGTGGGCGCCGAGGCCGCGGGCGCCGCCAAGGGCGATCAGGGCTGCGCGGAGCCCGAGGGCCAGGGCTCCGCCGCGCGGCCGGCGCTCAGCACCTTCTTCAGCAGGCGAAAGTCTCACCAGGGCCCCTTGGCGATGGAGGAGCTGAAGTGCAGGCCGGGCCCCGGGCTCCGGGCGGAGGAGCAGCCGCTGGTGGGCAGCGAGGAGGAGGCCGCGGACGGCGCCGCCGTGGGGGACGGGGCGGCACCTCTGCGCCTGTGAATGACAAGGAAACCCAGTTTCCGCCGCGCCCGCCCAGCTTCGCCCCGACCGCATCCTCGCCCGCGCCTCCCCTCGTGCTCCCCACCAGGCACCGGCCCTGGTCGCCCCCCAGCGCCTGCGCCAGGCCTGGCTCAGCCGCGGCCGCCGTCTCCCGCTCATCGGCCTTCCTCCTGAAGCCCCCAGCCCCTTCCCGGCCTTCTTCATCCTGGATCTCCACGCCGTCAGCCCTGACCCGCGGTTGCTCCAAGGCTCCCCGCGGGGGATCCCAGCGTTCGGAAGGAGGGAACCGACCATCAGGCCGACTCCCCAGGACAGAACTTTGTAAGGTGCAGGAGGTCTGTGTCAGGGCCTCCCAGGGGGCCAGCCCATGACCCGTCTCTTGGGACTTTAACTCTCTGGGTGGTTTCCTCTGGGCCACCCCAGAGCCTTGGCTGGGTGGGGCTGCCCAGCTGTGCTCTGGGGGAGCCTGTGACCTTCTCCGGAGCCCCAAGCCCCAGGGCTGACCCATGTAGCCCGAGCCACCGCACTCAGCTGCATCTAGGGACTGAGGCCAAAAGTTGGAGACTTTGCCATTTCTCCCAGGGCAGGGAGGAGAGGAGTCCCTGGCCAGGGGTGGTTCTTGGCAGGGCTGCCATCTGGGCGTGGCCTGTGTGGGAGAGGTGTTGGTGTGCGAGAGTAGTGCTGAGTACTGCCTGCCAAGGAGGGGCAGAGGCGGACCGGGCTGCCCCAGAGTAGGGGAGCACTAAGAACACAGGTGCCTTCACCTCCGCTCAGGTGGGGCATGTGCCAGGAAACTAACTTGGTAGTCTTTAAGAATGATGCCCACCTCTAATCCCAGCACTCTGGAGGCTGAGGCAGGAGGACCACCTTGAGATTGAGGTCAGCCTGAACTGTGTAGTAAGACCTTATCTCAAAAAATAAACAAACAAAAACAGAGAGAAAGACAGAGAGGATAAGAATGCAGGCTTCTCAGAAAGCCGGAATGTGTGACCAAGCTTGGGCTCTTCAGCGCACCCACAACATCCCCTCTTCAAAGGTTCTCTCTCTGCAGCACAAACACACGCACACACATACATGCACAGGCAGGACGGGGCCTCTGCCCTGGCAGCAGGGACTAGGGGCTGTAAGTCCCCTTGCTGATGCTTTGCTCTGGCTGCTGTCATCTCTGTATGCAATTGGTTGGCCTGTGTCTCCTCCTCCTTCCCAGGGATGGTGCTCCTTCCCTTTGCCGAAGCTAGACGAAGAGAGGAGATCTGTGGGGGATGCTGTGCTGCCCCGAGACCAGCCCAGGCTGCTGCCCGATGGGGCAGACACAGAGCCCAAAGGCGGCTGGTGTTTCCCCAGGGCAAAGAGGAAATGTGCACAGAGGAAGTTGTTGAGTCAGAGGAGGCAGTTTCTGAGATGACTGACCTACAAAAAAGAGATGTGTAGACCATGTGTGTGTGACCACGCTCACTCATGGCCTGCACAGGAGGGGCAGCTGAGGTGGGTCAGTTGACACAGTGAGAAGAGGGAGGAGAGAGAAGGGACAGGAAGTGTCCGGGAATCCAGCCACGACCACGTCAGGCTGTACCCCCCACTCTGTCCCCCCCCCACAGCCCCTGGGGTGTAGCGAAGGGCTGGGTACCTGGCCGTGCTGGAGCTTCATCCTACTTCTTCCGAGGTGCTGTCTGGACACACTGAGGCCCCAGAACAGCAGAAATGAGTTGTAAAAATCCCTGGGGGTGGTGCATGGGCACGGTGGCGCATGCCTGTAATCTGGCGCATGCCTGTAATCCCAGCACTCAGGAGGCTGAGGCAGGAGGATTGCTGTGAGTTCAAGGCCAGCCTGGGCTACAAAGTGAGCTCAAGGCCAGCCTGAACTGCATAGCGAGACCCTGTCTCTCTTTTTTTTTTTTTTTTTTTGACCCTGTCTCAAAAGAACAAAAAACAAACAAAACAATCCCTCGGGGATACAGCACTGTGGTCTCAGATTTGTCAAGACAAAATGCGCTCCAGTTACAGGTGTAGGAAGTCTGTCATCAAACAGAAAGATGCTCAGCTCCAGCTCTCCTTTGACAGAAGTGGTCATTTGCTGAAGGGTTACACATTTTCTGAACCCTGAAGGAAGCAGGGGTGGGGAAGGCACCCCCAACAATGACTTCACAGTCCAGAAAATGTCAAATGTTGTGCAGGAGGGTTACAACAGAGGCACAAGCAGTTTCACCAAAAGAAAAAACAGGCGCCCTGCCCCTGAGGGGAGAGTGGGGTGCTTCAGGGGACAGTTTGGGGCACTGTGTCACCTTCACTGCTGTCTTTCTGGTAGCCACTGTGCCAGCCATACTGGGGATATAGCTCAGTGGCACAAGTGCCTGCCTGGCAAGCGCAAGGTCCTGAGTTCAGTTTCTGGTACAAAAACAGAGTAAGTTCATTCCTGCAAGTCTGCTTTATTTGTCCTCCCTGGTAACTGGGGCTGATCCCAGAGCCCTCACACTGAGCTAAGTTCCGAGGGCTTTTCTATTTTTAATTTTAAGACAGGGCCTCAGTGAGTGGCTAAATTGCCCAAGTTGGGCTTGAACATGGGATGCTCCTGCCTCAGCCTTCCAAAGTGCTGGACCTCAGAGATACTGAAGGTTAAGAAAGATTTTTCCAGGCTGGGAAAAGCGCAGAACATTTGGGTAAAGGGCATGGTGGGTGGTGGGTACAACAGCCCAATAACAAAATGGAGCAGGTTTTTTTTTTTGACCGGGGGGGGGCGATGTGGGGTAAACGCCTGTAATCCCAATTCTCTAGAGCGGGGAAAAAGTAGAGGCAGCAGTAGATATTATAAGAACAAAACGAGAAAAGAAAAGAAAGAAAAGTAGGATGAGCAAAACAAAAAGGAATTAGTACAGTGGTAGTTTCAAATGTATCAGCTCTGAAAAGAATTTTTTCACTGTATTGTCATACTGACCAGAAGTCATGTTTTCAAAACCTATGTGAAAACTTGGAAAACACCTGCAACACAGTGTTAGGTGGAAACAAAAGCAAGTTATTAATCTGAAACTATGTATGTTTCCAGTTTTGTAAGAAAAATTCAAAAACATATACACTTAGCGGAAAGAAGAAAGAAACTTCCTCAATGTTTACTTACGCTAGTTATCTATAAGGTCATGAGTTTAAGTGTGATTTCTATATTGTTCATAGTTGTTTGTATTTTCTTAATTTTTTTTGTCTTTTTGAGAGAAGGTCTCAAAAAAAAGAGACAAGGTCTCGCTATGCAGTTCAGGCTGGCCTGGAGCTCACTTTGTAGCCCAGCTGGTCTCGGACTTGCAAAGATCCTCCTGCCTCAGCCTCCCAAGTTCTGGGATTACATGGGATTACAGGCGTGCACCACGACGCCTGGCTTGTATTTTTTAACTTTTATACAATAAACATCTGTTACTTTTACAATAAAAAAAGAATTGATTTAAAAGTGTTCCTTGGGGTGGCCTTGGGGTGTATGGTTTGAGGAGAGTTGTAGGGGGTAAGGTAAGGCTAGAAGAGGAGTTGGGGTTGTGGGGTGCAGGGCTGGAGAGCGTGGATTTGCTTGAGCTCTGGGGAAGTCCACACACCTGTCTGCTCCCCTGGCCAAAGCAAGTGGTGAGGACCAGCTGTTGATCTGGATGCCTTGGTAACCCACTTTGGAAACATCTTCAAACCCTCTCCTCCTCCTGTTCCTGGATTATAATTCCAGCTGACCCCTCTCCTGCTATCCTGTTATTGCTTGCCTGGGTCCTGCCAAGGCTTCACTTCCTAACCCCCCATTCCTTTCAAACTTGGCTCAAGAAGGTCCCAGGATACACCTCTTTCTCCTTTTTCTTCATTTTATTTTTCTCTCTTTTCAAGTTCTTTTTGAGACAGGGTCTTGCTATGCAGTTCAGGCTGGCCTTGAGCTCACTTTGTAGCCCAGGCTGGTCTCGAACTCACAAGGATCCTCCTGCCTCAACCTCCCAAGTGCTGGGATTACAGAGGTGCACCTCACCCGGCCTCATTCTTGTTAACTGCAGCCACACTACCGTGCACTGTACGCCCTGGATGTATTCCCGTTGCGCTGTAACGTTGTACCCCTGGGCCAGCCTCTCTCCATTCCTCTCCCTTCCAGTGCCTGCTGATCCTTATTCTCCTCTCCATTTCTACAGGGTCAGCTTGTTTAGACTGCACACGCATGAAACCATGTAGTGCTTGTTTTCCTGTGTCTGGCTTATTTCCCTTCACATAAGTGAACAGGTGAGGAAGGTCTTGTGAAGTCTATCAGGGTGATGTGCAGGCAGGAAGCGGGCCACCACACGTGATTCTAAGAACTTTCCCTTCCTGGCTGGGCGTGATGGTAAACGCCTGTAATCCCAGCACTCAGGAGGCTGAGGCAGGAGGATCATTGTGAGTTCAAAACCAGCCTGGGCTACAAAGTGAGCTCAAGGCCAGCCTGCACTGCATAGCGAGACCCTGTCTCAAATAAAAAACAAAGCTTTCCCTTCCCGAAATTGTACTTTTCCTCACAACCAGGCTCCCCTATGTTGTCCCCAGAGACAGGATTTCATTTAATGAAATATTGGGAGCGGCTGGAGCAGGACAGTAATTACCGCAGGCGAAGCCAGCCTGAGAACTCGGGAGCCCCTTGAGGCACACAAACAAGCCCTTGTAGCTTGTTAACTGATTGCTGCACAGCCAGGCTGAAATTAATCAACCTCTCCAGGGTATGAAGTAAATGCTCTCCTGTCCTTGGGCAGTTCCCCTTCTCTGCTCAGGAGAGAGGGGGCCTCCGCCTGGTCTCAGCGTTTTGTCTCGTCTGTTTTTGCCCTCATGCTCACCACTGTCCCTTCCTGGGGCTCAGCAAGAACCCAGCGGACCCTTACACTGCAATAGCGCCTCAGATACTGAGTGGTTTTCTATTGCATAGATATCCCACATTTTCTCTACCCATCCTTGCACTGATAGACTCCTGGAACTCAGTCTAAAAAGCATATCCCACTGCAAAAAAGGCAAAAGATCTGAATAAACGTTTCTCAAAAGAGGCTAGAGATGAGGGAAAAAAATCACTCATCATCAAGCAAATGTAAATGGAAACTACAATGAGATAGGACCTCACCCTGGTCAGAATGACCGTAATCAAAGAGAACAGGGCCAGGCTTGGTGGCGCACACCTGTACACCGCCAGGCTGAGGCAGGAGGAGCACATGGAATTGAAGGCCAGCCTAAATTACATAGTGAGAAGGGTCTCAAAAAAAAAAAGACAAAAGAGATTTATTTATTTTTTTAAATTTATTTATTTTTTTGGCGGTACTGGGGGTCAAACTCAGGACCCTGCGCTTGCTAGGCAGGCGCTTATTCCACTGAGCTATATCCCCAGCCCTGACAAAAGAGATTTAAAAAGTGCTGGGAAAGATATGGAGGAAGGGAAACCTGCACACTGGTGGTGGGAATGTAAATTCCCTGGCTCCTGTAGTTAAAAAAATGTTGAAAATATTGGCCAGGCATGGTGGTGCATGCCTGTGATTCCAGCATTCAGGAGGCTGAGACATGAGGATTGCCATGAGCTCAAGGCCAGCATGGGCTAGATAGTGAACTCAAGCCCTGCCTGAATTATAGAGCAAGACTGTCTCAAAAAAAAGTTGAAAATATTTATTTTGTGTAGACAATAAACTGCAAAAGCTAATTACCAGCACATTTTAGGTTTTCTTTTTCAATACTGAGAATTGAACCCAGGGCCCTTGCACTAAGCTCATCCCCATCCCTCTTATTTTTTAAATTTTGAGATGGATTCTTAAATTGCTAAATTGCCAGGTTGGGCTCAAATTTGTAATCCTTCTGCCTCAGCCTCCCGAGAGCTGGGATTACAGGTGTGTATCCCTCTCCCTCTCCCTCTCCCTCTCCCTCTCCCTCTCCCTCTCTCTCTCTCTCTCCCTCTCCCTCTCCCTCTCTCTGCCCCTCTCTCTCTGTCCTTCTCTCTGTCCCTCTTTATTGGGAGGGCTGAAGCTGTAAAGACTGTGCAGGATGAAGCCAGCCTGAGAACTCGGGAGCTCCTCAAAGCACATAAACAAGCGGTGATATGCACCCCAGGCTAGTCAAACTCACAATGATCCTCCTGCTTCAGCCTCCTGAGTGCTGGGATTACAGGCAACCGCCACTCAGAGAGAGAGGACTTCTGCCTGATCCCGGGTTTGTGGTCTCTTGTCTATTTTTTTCCTCATTTTCATGGCCATTCCTTCCCTGGATACAGCAAGAACCCAGGGATCCATACAATTGTCGTCCAACATGGGGCCCCAGTGGGAATAAGTGGGTGCTGAGAATACTCCCCAAAAAGCATGCAAGGGGGGATGTGTGAGAGCCAGTACGCAGTGTGGGTGTGCGGGGCACCGGCACGTCAGGTGTAAGTGTGGGGATGCGGGTTCTCTAGGGCCAGAAAATATACAGGCTTCACAGGAGCCAAGAGAGAAAGGGGTACTGAAGCGCAGGTAGAATTTCAAGACTCTCCAGGTGTCTGTAGAAGAGTTTGTTGTGTGTTTCATTCGCATCAGTTTTCGGCATGTTGGTTTGGAGGGGTTTTGAAACCATAAGGATTTGGCTCAGAATGTGGGGTTAAAATCACGACCCGAGCCTGAGCCGGCCGTGGAGGGTGGAGTAGTAGCACCCTCCAGCCCGGCCGAGGTTCAGAAGGAAGGAGCGGTGGGGACAAGAGGGGCTTCTCCCCACCAGACAGGGCTTTCCTCGAGAACTTCCGTTTGCAACACCGGTGACTTTGACTCAGCCACAGGCGGCTCTCCCGCTCTTTTCTACTGCAGGGGGGCGATGGCCATGACACAGATGTCCCCCGCCTCTGGGGAGAGAAGAGCCTTTTTCCCGTGTCCCTTGCAGTTGGCATTAAGAGGAGCGAGAGGAGTGGGAGAGAGCAGGGAGGGTCTTCAGCATGTCCACCCTGTAGCTGAAGTTCAAGTCCCTGAAACTCCGGGACAAGTCATAGGTCGTTAGCAAGCTGTACCTCTCTAGACCCTGAAGAAGGTGAAACAAGCTGTTGCCACTTGCGGCCCCACGGCTCCCTCTCCTTTGAGTTTAGTAGAAATTCCAGGACAGCAGACTGTGGCCCCAAGTGATGGGAAGGCAATAGCCCAGCGTGTTTACGTCCAGGTGTTACTCACAGGGGAAAGGAAACTTCTATGAATATTGCACAGACCAGGCAATTCTTAATGCTGTTTGTAACGTAGCCGTTACAGAGGGTTTGCTAGTCGGGGAGGGTGACTTTGCTGTCACCAGCAACCAACTGACCTTTGAACTGTGGGCATAGGAGCAAACTGACATGGCTGCCCTGAGGGCTTGGAGGGAACTTCCAAGAGTGAGGCAGCCCTTAATTTGGTTCTATTTATGGGGGCTCAGATGAGTCTTTTCAAGATTTGGCCGCACACATACTGCAAGTTAGTGAGAGGCTCATGGGTATCACAGAAGCTGGCCAATTAATAGTTCAACAACTGTCTTTTGAAAGTGCAAATGGTGTAAAGAAGTTTTTTCTACTTCGAGACATGGTCTCTTGTGTAGTTGAGGCTGTCCTTGAGCTCACTTTGTAGCCCAGGCTGGCCTCGAACTCGCGGTGATTCTTCTGCTTCAGTCTCCCGAGTGCTGGGATTACAGGCGTGCGCCACCATGCCTGGTTTAAAGAGGCTTTAAGAAACGGGTTACATGGCCAGATGTGATTCGCATTTGCGCAGATACTGGCCCCTCATATGTACAGGGGCAGCCTTGGCGGCACTATTGCTCAAGTTGTTCACCCACAGCCTGGAGGAAAGGGTAAATATAAGGCTGTTTATTTTCGTTGTGGGAATAAGGAACATTTTGCCCGGGATTGCTCTAAGGCAGCAGACCATCAGTCTCTCCCACTGAACCTGGCAGTCCTTGCAGTAAGTGTTCACAGGATATCGCTGGAATAATCCGTGTAGGCCTAGAACTGCTGGAAGAGGTTGGCCCTTCCCGAGAGACACCCATGGGCTCGTGCCTCGGCCGCATCAAATAACGGGGCCCGCAGGACGGCTGCAGTGGGGACCAGGTGCTGGGCACAGTCGGTACCCAGTGGGCGCCCCTGCTCCTGTCCCTTTCCCTACCCGCTGGACACCAAGGGCACCAGTGGCTGGCGGCTCTGGCGGGGGACACCCTCCTGCCTCGTTCTCCTCCCTGTTGCACCTGAGCCCAGGCTATGAGCCGTGCACCCGCAGGCCCAGCTGCCACGATGTGCGGGTTCAGGTGAAACCACCGTGCCAGGCCTCGGTTCAGGGCCTGCTGGCGGGGCAGATGCCACTGTGCAGGGCCCGCCGGCCCGCGTGCTTCCCACACTCCCACTGCCTCACCCGCTGCTCCTGGGGAAGGCCCTGAGAGCGGCACCTGCGGCACCAGAGGAGGATGAGGGGGCCATGAGGAAGGTGTTCCCTCCTCCAAGGGCTGAACAGGAGCAGCGGGAGGTTCCAACTAGTGAGGTGGCCCCATGGCCCACGCTGCAGAGGCCAAAGCCGCCCCGGCAGCAGGGGAGGGCTGGGGGTGCCGGGGATGCACCCGCCACTGTGCAGCAGAGCTTGCCGCTGGGGGCCGGACCGGGCAAGCAGTGCCTGCGCTTCCCCCAGAAACACGGCAATTATCAGTGCAAAGACTGCGGCCTTTGCTGGGAGAGTGCGTCCGTGCGGTGTGTCCAGGGCACGAACAGGGTTTACTTCAAACAGTTTTGCAGAATGTGCCAGAAGTCTGCAGCTCTTACCGAGTGGAGGATGTCACCCGTCAGAGATGTTAAAAGAACGCGATGTTCCTGCCCAGTGGGACTCTGCTGCGTGTGTCCCGGGGGCCCCGTCCCAGGACCTGTGTGAGAGACGCAGGGCAGGCGCCTGTTCTGTGCCAGCGCTGCTACTTGGAACTCAGGCAGAAACAAAATATCCAGTGGGCAGGGTGGAAAAGCGCCAAACTCGCCCAGCCCCAGGGCTACAAAATAGAAGCTGCAGCCAGCTACTGCCAGAGCCTAAAGGATCAGCGCAGCCCTGCCCAAGGCCTGGACTGGGGGCTGCTGCCTCGACCCCACCCTCCCGCCTCGCTGCTCCTGGCCGTCCCATGCCCTACGCACAGCGCCCTTGGGCCAGCTCACTGCTGCGCTGGTCCAGGTGCTGCAGGACGCACTGGGCTGCCAGGTAGAACGGGGAGAAAGAGGCCAAGGCCC
>PVLD010026453.1:0-22177 GCA_004027595.1 Dinomys branickii | reverse complement strand
CCTCTCAGCGATGGATTTTCGATGGTCCAGAATTCCTCCTTCCTGACCAGCAAACCTTAATTATTATTAAAAATTTGCACAACTTCTTTCATGTCGGCATCCAAATTACTCACAGTTGCCAACTCTGTGCCAAAACGTCACCTCAGGGACATTTACCTCCCTCTTCTTTACCCACCCACGAACTTCGTGGACATGCTCCAGGTGAAGACTGACAAATAGATTTTACACACGTACCTCACCATAAGGTGTATAGATAGCTTCTCATCTTTGTCTGTACTTTCTCAGAGTGGATACAGGTCTTCCCCACTGCTCAGGAAACCACTGACATAGTCTCTAAGGCACTTATACAAAAAAATCATTCCCCGATTTGCCCTGTCTCAAAGTATCCAATCAGATAATGGGTCAGCTTTCATCTCTCAAATCACTCAACAGATATCCTCAAGCATCCACATTACTTGGCATTTGTACACACTGTGCCATCCACAATCCTCAGGAAAGTGAAAAAAGGCAAATAGCCTTCTAAAAACACATCTTACAAAACTCATTTTAAAACTACAACAACCTTGGCCCCAGTTCCTTCCCTTATCCCTGACCCAACTCAGAGCACTTCCTTGAGCACGTACTTTTCTAAGTCTCTTCAAGCGTATGTATAGTAGACCTTCCTCTTCACAACCTCCCAATCTCACAAAATCGTTCCCGCTCTTGCTGATTATATCCCAATCCTCTCCCTCCTCAGACACCTTCTGCGAAAACATGCCAATCTTTGCCTTCTACAGCCAATAGATAACCCAAGCCAATCTCCCCATAACTCCAGGATCTTACTATACCTTAAATATTCTAAGCCCACAGGACTATAACGCAAGTGGACAGGACCACATCTAGTCACCCTCATGATAACAACAGCAGTCAAAGTCACCAGCTGTTTTCACACCACTCAGGTTAAATAGTGTCCCCAACAACCCCGACACCATTAGTGTCAAATTTTCAGAGCAATCACTGCGCTTCCTTTCCCATAACCACCTTCATCTCCCTGGTAAACTCCCAGATTCACCTATGTGTTGCTACTCATTCTGGTTTCTGATCTCCTTTCTCCCGCAAATCCTTACATTCTCCACTGGGCTCTGGATCATCTCTGCAAAAGACTATAAAATCCCATACAAACTCGCCCTCTTGCTCTTATATGGGATAGTGGTTCATGGACTGTCCACTCTCAACGGACTGTCCACTCCTGATAAGATAACTTCCCACCCTACCGCATCTCCACAACCATGTCCCATCCTCAACACCTGCTTTTGGCCCTATGTCCCTTGCTGTTATCCTCGATCTCTGCTACAGCCCCAACATTCTTTCTCTCCTTGGCTGATGGGGACCTCATTGCTTCCACTAATTTCTGACCACTGCAAATCCAGCCACAACTCACTGTCTCCTACTGTGTTCTCTACCCTTATGCCAACACTTGGAAAATTTGGAGCACATCTGAAACCACCTGTGAACAGGCAGGATTCTACCTGGCACCACACCCCTCCAATCCCCACCAAAGAGAATGCTCCAGTGTCACCTATTTTTACACTTCTAAATGGGGATGTGAAACACTTAGCCTCTGCCATGATGGCAGCTCCTGGAAACAGTCGCACCCATGTATCACATTATCTCAGAAAAACACCCCTTGAGCCCCAGAGGTTAAAATAACCTTCACTATCAAAAATGTATCCAATCCTAAATATCTGTTGGGAAAATCTGGGGACTCACCTTCTACAATGGGGTTGGCACCTACTCTGGAAGAACAGGTGACTCTCTTTTCCTAATTATTTTTAAAATAATAGAAGGAAAACTTATTAACAGACAGATATCCATTTACAAAATAGCATAAGAATAATACAAACAATACAGAGTTATAGACAATGTAGTAGGAAATTAACAATGGTTGGTGTGTTATGCATTGATATTTTCAAAGTGACTTCTCAAGAGAACAAATAGAGACATGCAAGATTGATCAAATAATTAATCATTAACTTTTCCTTCCCATAAAGTGATACAAGTCAGTAGTTCAACTATGTTAGCTATCCTCTATATACATACAGACATAATTTCCCTTTATACATATGTAATTTCCCTTTCTTTCCTTTCTCTTTTCATTCACCCCAGTTGCTCTTTACTTTTGAGCATGTTCCTTTCATTTCACAATGTCTGTCCTACCTCCTAATTTTTATTCACTCTTTCAGGTTCTTACACTAGTGAGACAATACATACTTACACATAGAGGTCTTATTTATTTCACTTATGAGTATGATCTCTAGTTGTGACCATTTATCTGTAAAATCCTCGAGTTTATCTTTCTTTATAGCTGAGTAATATTACATTATATAGAAGTACCACAATTTTTTATCCATTCCTCAGTGGATGGACATTTGAGTTGCTTCCACAGTTTAGCAATTACAAATTGTGCTGCTATTAACATGGGGGCACATATATTGTGGTGATATGATGTTTTCAGATCTTCTGGGAAAATACCAGAAGGGAAATGGCTCAGTTGAATGGGACCTCCAGACCTAGTTTGCTGAGGAATCTCCAAACTGATTTCCACGGTGGTTTTCCCAATCTGCATTCCCACCAGCAGTGGAGAAGAGCTCCTATTTCTCCACAGCCTCCCCAGCATTTGTTACTGGTTGATTTCTTAATGCTAGCCATTCTTACTGGGGTGAGATGAAATTTCAGTGTTGTTTTAATTTGCATTTCTCGAACGACTAATGATGTTGAACATTTTCTCATGTATTTATTTGCCATTTGTATTTCTTTACCTGAGAAGTGTGTGTTCATCTCAGATGCACATTTTTGGATTGGGTCTTTGAATTGGGGGGTGATGTTTTTAAATTCTTTATATGTTCTAGATAGAAGACCTTTGTCCAAGGGACAGTCAGCTAAAATTTTTTTCCCAGTTTGTAGGTTTTCTATTTACTCTGCTGGTGATTTCTTTACATGTGCAGAAATTTTTCAGTAGGATGAGATCCCAGTTGTTGATTCTTTGAAGTATTTCCCGTGCAGTTTAATTTTTGTTCATGAACTCTCTGCCTATCCCAATGTCTTCAAGATTTTTACCTACTTTCTCTTCCAATAGATTTAGAGCTTCTGTTTTAATATTGAGATCTGTGATCCATTTTGACTTGAGTTTGGCACATGGTGATAGACTTGGGTCTATTTTCAGTCTTTGGCAGGCTGCAAGCCAGTTTTTCCAGCATCATTTATTAAAGGGGCTATCTTTCTTCCAATAAGTTTGTTTGGCCCCAAAGATTAGATGGTGGAGTGCGTTTGTGGTTGTGGCTGCATCTTCCAGTATGTTCAATTGATCTTCTGATGTTTTTTAGCCAGTACCAGGTTGATTTTATTACAGTAGCTTTGTAGTATAATTTCAGGTCAGGGATTGTGATTCTACCTGATGAACAGACAACTTTCTTATCTTTAGATCTCAGGTGATAACCCCAACCCCATCTTAAACCTCATACAACAATCCACCCCAAAACCTCCTGTCAGTCACCTACTAGAGATGCTCACCATTACACAACTCCTTGCTCAAACATATCATGTCCTCTCCAGCTCTTGCAGTCTTACAGAGTGCTGGCCGTGTTTCTTTTCAACAGCGTTAATCTATGGCATTTCCTGCTTATTGAAATGCTTCCTATCTAGCCTTCCCTCCCACAACACAGATCATTGGCCCCATAATCTCACCTGCCTAAATTCTACAAGGGGAAAACTCACACTTGGAAACCTCATTCGCTACACTCAATATATCACACCCAAGGCCTCTAGCACCATCTGCTCTCCCAAAGGCTGGTTCGTGGCTTGCCCCACAGGCACTTATACTTGCCTACCCCCCAGATGGAGAGGAACCTGCACTCCAATTCTTCTGATTCCATCCCTATCCCTAAATTCCCAAGAAATAATGCGGGTTTCTTTCTTAATACAATCACCGGCTACCCAACTAACACGAAAAACAAGACCCATCCACACCCCCACTCTCATTAGCATAGAGATACTTTCTGGCCTTAGCACAGGCCTTCCAGCCAGAGGACTGGAAACAGCTACTTATTTCTATCAGAAACTCTCCTTTGAGCTGACTCACCAAATAGAAGAAGTCTCAGGACCCATCACCACTCTCCAAAATCAAATCAATAGTTTGGCCGCTGTAACTCTCCAGAGCCAAGGCACTCTTGACATCCTAATGGCAGAAAAAGGCGCCATGCTTGGAGAGGAGTGCTGCTATTTTGTCAACCAATCAGGTATTATCATGGATAAGGTGAAACAAAGCTTAGCGAGTATGTGGATAAAAAATGCAAAGGGGTGACCCACTGATCTACCCCTCTTGGTGGGGATCAACTCTTAACTCATGGGCACCTACCCTACTTCCCATCCTTGGTCCACTTGCCATTATCATCATCTTTTTCCTTGTAACACCCTGCCTCTAAGTTTTTTCAGTCTTCCTCCAGTCTAGGTTACAAGCCCTCACCACCAGAGACCTACTAGTCTTGGCCAAGACTCTAGGTACCAGCTTCTACATAGGCCTGACCCATCATCCCCAGGACTACAATCACCCGCATCATGATGCCAGGAAACAGTTTAAGAAAGTCGTAGTCCCTTAGCCACAAAAAGATGGGAACGATGAGTCTTCACCAACACAGAACTTTGCTAAGGCCATCATGGCAACAATCCAATATGGTGTTAATCCCAAAAATGACAATGTTGCTCTCTAAGGCTAACTTCCATATTCTTCTTCGAGTTCCAAACTAAACTTCCTGCTCCCTTTCTGCATGCAGGCCAACAAATCCCCAGTCCTCTCAAGATACGACACCTCACCTGCCCTTATTAACTTCTCCCCTAGTCCAACCTAATAAAAACCCCTCCCTCTTCCGAGGGTCCTTACAATCTCCTGCAACCGTCTGGCACCTACAATAAAGGCTTTTATCTCTGTCAGTGTCTCTCAGTAGCACCAAAACCTTACAGCTATAACCACCAGAAGTGCCATGAGGTGGAGTCACTCAAGCCCTTTGGAGCTCACAATTTGCCACAGATTTCCTCAGATGCTGCACAGGGAACTATAGGACTTAATGTTTGCCCTGCTGGTATTTGGACTTGCTTTGGGCCCGATCCTTTGTGTTTTCCCTGTTCGTAACTTTAGGAAATGTTTGCCTTGTGCCCTTGAATATTGGAAGTGCTTCACTTTTCATTTAATCAGGGCTTTGCTGCTAAGAGTTTGCCTTACATCTTGCAGGAGACCTCGGACTTGGACTTTTCAGCAGTGCTGAAACTGTTAAGACTTTGGCACATCTAAGAGATGGACTAAATGGCTTTTCATAAAGGAATGTGCATGAGTCTTTGCAGAGCCAGGGGCAAAACGTTATGGTTCTAATGTAATACAATGTTCAGACTTAATACTGGTTCTTAAGGATTTTTAAACCTGTGTATAATGTTCAAGTTGTAAAATGATGAGTAAAAGCACCTTTGTATCTGGAGACTGGATTAAAGAAGTATGTCTGGTTGCCAAATTGACAAGGGGTGGATTCTAATGGATGACACATTGTGTCAACTTGAGAGAAGTTTAACTAAGTGAATCAGCAGGGGTCCAAGGTCCTCACTTTGTAAATATCATCATCCTGTTCAAGAGGAGAACACAGAGATGGTGTGAGTGCTACATCCGCTCTGGGGGGTGGAAAGTAGCCTGTTACAATATAAGGGGAAAAAAGAGGCTCATTCTCCCCCTTTTGCTCTTGTTGCTCTTGCTATCTTCTGCTGCCTTGAAGCATTGCCCCTGTACCATGCCACCCTGTCTTGCAGCCAGCGGATTATAGACTGAAACCTCAAGTTGTGAGCTAAATAAACCTTTCCTCAGCACACAGTTTTTAATCCTATCTTCTTGCATGCTCAAGAAGCTGGTGTCCACTGACCTTGCTCTGTGCTTTTCCTAAAGCTTCATTACATGTCCTTATGCATTTGTCATCCTCACTCAAGGACTATTTACTTTCAGAACAAGATCAGATTTGTCGGTACTAACATTTTGAAAGCAGAGAAACAAAGAAGAATATTTGATGCACCAATGATTAGGGATTTTGCATGTGGCACAATAAGAGATCTGTGAAGTAAGAGAAGCTCAAACAATAGAAAGAGGATTTAAGATTGAGCCTAAATAAAGAAGGGTGGGATGAAATGAAGCAGATGATAGATAAGGGTAAAGCGGAGGGCTCCAGAGCCTGGAGACCCTGGACATGAAGAGGGCCTGCGGTTAGAGACACAGCAGAGCTGGAAAGATGGAGGTTGTGGGCAGAGATCAAAATGTCTGAATTAATGATAGGAGAGATACAGTGATTTCAGGTGGTGATAAATTTCAGGGTATATGTGTAGAACAGATGAAGTTATGGAGATGAAGTCAAGATTGTGAGAAGACAGAGAGCACCATGATGCATGCACTTGCACAGTACAGTTGTCCAGAATGACATTGGGACCTGGCATGGCAGCAGTATCTGAACTGGGAATCCATGTCTTCACTGGCACCGAAGGAGATTTTTATAAGAGGGTGGTGGGAAAGGTGAATGTGGAGCATGGCAGAGCACACAGTCAATCCAGAGTCAAATACCATGAATCTCAGGGAACAGATTTTGCAAGAAGGTACAGGGGTAATGGTGCGGAAGTGCTTTGGAAGAAAGGAAGATGTCCCCTCATTTTCCTATTGTGAGGGACACTCATGAGTAGGGGAAGAAGATGAGAAGTTTTTACCTGAGAAAGCTACAGGGAAACTAACATCTTTGTGTAAAGCTAGGTCTCAGTGGGGCCATGTTTGGGTAAAGGTGAAATATAGGGGCATTTTGAAAGAGCTAAGAAATTTAATCACAGCTTGTGATGTGTCCAGAGATTTAGGAGAGAGGAAAAGAGAATGTTTAATCAAAAAGAACTGCAATGATACAAATGTTAGTGAGTGTAAATAACCAGAAGGTTTTAATTTAGAAGAAGAACCAAAGAATGCAAGGATGTGTGTCTTGGTAGTTATTATTTAAATGTCTCCTGAGGAAGTTTTTCTCAGAGAACATTCTCCAGATCACGAGCATCAGAATCATTGATGAACTTAAGGAAAATTAGATGGCGTGGCTCTGCTGCTTACCTACACGTTTGAAAGGAGAGACAGGGTTAGAAATGCTATAAGAGGTGGTGGTGCAAAAGAAGGATGCTTGGAAATCTGTATTTTCTAAGCTCCCTTACCATGCATGGCCTGAATATTTATGTCTCCCCAGAGTTCATATGTTGAAATGAGATTTTGAGATCTATGGCATTAAGAGGTGAGGGCTTTGAGAGGTGGTTAGGTCATGAAGGTAGAGGCACTGTGAATGGAATCGGAGCCCTCATTTGCAATAGTGCTGAGAGGGAGTGGGACCTGGAAGAGGCAACTAGGGCCCTCCGTGGAGGGATTAGTGGTTAATATACCTCCCACAAGAACACCATGAGGGTGGGGTGTTAAAGGCCACTTCACATCTCCCTTCACTCTTCCACGTGCCCTTGGTCACCACTCTCACACACTGTGGCTAGGTGATACCACCCACCAGGAGACCCTCACCAGAAGCCAGGCAGGTGTTCTTGAACTTTGAGAACTGTGAGCCAAAGTAAACCCCTTTTCCTTGCAAATTACTCAGTCTCAGATATTCTGTTATAGTGATAGAAAACAGATGAAGATCGTGTTTCCTCACGAGGATGTGAAGGTGTGATGATATAGGGTGCACAGTGTGTAAGGATATTTTATCTTTTGCAAGGAAAGGTCTCAAATCCAAAGGCATCCCTATGGGGCCATGCAAAACTTTTTTTAAAAGCTACTCCTGGCTGCCTTCCTCAATAAACCATACCTTAACTTCTATTTAAAGCCAATCACTGCACCTGGTTCTAAATCCCCCCAAAAAATCTCCTTCCATCTTCCACTTTCCATATCTTCTTCCATCGATATTGCTTAATCCATCTCCACTCTTTCAGTCAACCTCATTTAAAATGCTACTAGTTCATTTCCTCCTATCCTACTCACCCTCAACCCACTCCAGTCCTGTTTCTGCACCAAAAACTCTCCAAAATTATCTAGGTCGAGTTCAGCATTGATTTACTGGGAAGATTCACTAGATTTAGAGAAGACTTCTCTGTTTCATTCTGATTGAATGCTACATAAATATGACATCCTCGACTGCTCTTCTCTCTCAGTTCTTTTTCCTTATAGTGTCTGTGGTACCACATCAACCTGACTCTCAATCACCTCACTTTCACCTTAGTTTTCTTTGCTAGTCTTTTCTGTTCTAATATGACCCTTTCATTCTGGGGCACAATAAAGTCTGTCTTTTACTCCCTGGCAGATCTCAGCAATTTCTATTACCTTTATTATAATCTTACTTAATCATTAATTGATTCAGGCATTACAAATACTTTTAACGAACGTGCTTTATGATTCAGTACTATACAAGTTGCCAAAACTCACGAGCAGGACCACTTGATTACATCCATTCCAAGGAACACCATACCTAGTGTGTTACAAAAGGCAGTGTCATGGTACCACTCCAGTTATTAGCAAGACACATACATATGGCACCACAACAACATGGCTATACTATTTCTTCAGAGTAATATAAATAAAGCAATTTCAGAAGAATTAATTAAAATTGGGGATAACACTGGAGAGAAAAAGTTGGAGCGCTCAGAGAAGTTCATTCTGAGGAAGTGACATTAAAATTGAGTTACCAAAAAATGGGTGATGAATCAGATGGAAGTCAGTAGAGAGAAAGAATGGAGTTTACATGGAAAGAAAACCTTGTATGTAAAGTAACGGTGGAAGAATTAGGTGGGTACGTTGGAAGATCTGTTAGAAAATCAGTGTAGCTAGAGGAAGACAACAGCAGAGAAAGTGGTGATAGATGAATCTGGGGAGGTATCCAGGGGCACAATAACAAAACCTCAGCATTTCATTCTTGATCCTAAGATTGTACTCTATATGCTAAAGAAGTTGCTGAAGGTATTAAAGAAGGAGAAATACAATTAAATCTAGATTTTCAGTTTACTCTGGCTCTAATATTATAATAGATAAGAGCCGGTTGGTTTAAAGGCTAAGAGAGAAAGATATGACTTGTAGCCCATTGACAACAGAGAGAAGTGAATATTTTTGAAGGTACATATTGAGTATCCCCTATCCAAAATGGGAGTAAAATATTGTTATGCTTGATACATTGTGTCAACTTGGGGAATCTGGAGGTTTAACTGAGTGATTCAGCAGGAAGCCAGGGTGCTTACTTTGTATACATCCTGAGCCTGTGGAAGAGGAGGACATGAAGATTGTGTGAGAGGTTCATGACCCCTGGGGGGAGGGTAGGCTGTTTACAATGTAAGGGAAGGAAAGAGGCTGCTTGCAGCCATTCCTCCCTTTGGCTGGTTGTTCTTGCTGTGCTCTGCTGCCCTGAACAGTTTGCCCTCTACCATGTGCCACTCTGCCTCTGAACCAGCCAAGTATGGCCTGAAACCTCCACAAACTGTAAGCTAAATAAACCTTTCCTTCCTTCATTTTGGGCGTTGGGTATTTTGTCTCAGCAACAAGAGAAAAGTAACCAAGACAAATACGTAACATCTCAAATATTTTTTATAGTTGCAAATATATAATGAGATATCTTATGGATTGTATCTAAATCTAAGCAAAAAGTTTATACGTTTCACAATCACCATGTATATAAATACTTATGGCCTGAATTGTTTACAACATTTTAGGATCTGACTTTAATCCATATCATGAGATCAGGTGTAAAATTTGTTTCATTTCGGGTATCACGCTGATGCTCAAAATATTTGGATTTTGGATTGAGGATTTTTCAGTCAGAGGTGATCATCCTGCATAGTTTTGGGAAGACTCTTGTCAGAATGTTCTGGTTTAATTAATTTGTTACACGGTAATGCCATGTCTTACAATGGTAGAAACACCAAGAAAGCAGATTTAGAGAAAAATAGTACAACTTGTGATGAACGTGTTGAATTGAAATTTCTGAAAAATATACTAGAAGAGGTTTGAGGGCAATTGGATATTTAACCCTGGAGTTCTGAGGTTAGAGATCAAAATTTACCTGCTTAACAGCACTCAATCCTTCTCAAAATATTCCCTTCCTTTGTGTTTCTCTTCCTGCAAACTCCTGGTTGTTTTTTAACCCAAAGAGTATTTTACTTTAGACCACTTTAATCTGTTAGTGTTCTGAACTGAATAGTGTCCCTCCAAAATCTGTGTATACACAGAACCTATGACTGTGACCTTGTTTGTAAATAGGATTTTTGCCAATGTAACTAAGTTATGATAAAGTCATATTGGATTGAGGGGACTAAATCGAGTAATTATTGTCCTTGTAAGGAGAGGGAGACAGAGACACAGAGGAAGCTGGCCCTGTAAACTCATAGACCACTCAGAAATAAGACCACTACAGGAAGTGCAAAAAGAGTCTCTCCTAAAACCTGGAGAAGCAGCATGGCACAGATGACATCTTGACCTCAGACTTCCAGCCTCAAGAATTATGAGAGTACATCTGAGTTGTTTTAAGCCACCCAATGTGCATGTAATTTGATAGGGCAGACCTAGGAATTTAACCTACCGACTCCTCCTTGGTCTCTCCCTGTCCACATCAGTCTACCACAGATGTTCATTCTATGCAGTGAGTACATTTCAGTTCTATTTGCATACTCCATTCCCACTACTGCCATCATCTCTACCCTCATTATATAATATGGAAAAAACCTGACACCATATGTTTACTTTCATAATCCCTAACTCCAAAAATTAGAAATTGTTTCCATTCCAAGTGTATTCATTAATTACTATCACCTGACCTCATTGTTCAAGCCAAATCTGCAGACTAAACATGTACATATATGTGCTCTGGCCATGTCATTGGGAGCCTTTCAATTTAGCTCTTTGTGGAAGGGGTATGACCATCTAAAGAGCATGCAAGCCAAGCTGGGTGGCACATGTCTGTACTTCCAGCACTCAGGAGGCTGAGGAAGGAGGATTGCTGTGAGTTTGGGGCCAGCCTGGGCTACAAAATGAGCTCAAGGCCACCCTGAATTCAATGGCAAGACCCTAAAATTGAAAATGTAATGAAAAACTTACCAACAAAAAAAGCCCAGGTCCTGATGGATTCACAGCTGAATTCTACAAGAAATTTAGAGAAGATTTAATACCAATTCTTCTCAAACTCTTGAAAGAAATAGAAAAGGAAGAAATTCTCCCAAACCCATTCCTGGAGTCAAATATTATCATGATACCAAAACCAGGAAAAGAACCAAAATAGGGAACTGTAGATCAACTTCCTTAACGAACATACACTCAAAGCTTATCAATAAAATACTAGCTAATAGAACACAGCAAATCATCAAGAAGATAATAAAACATGACCAAGTGGGATTCATCCCAGGAATGCAGGGTTGGTTCAATATATGCAAATCAACCAGTATAATACACCATATCAACAGAGCTACAGACAAGAATCACATGATCATCTCAATAGATGCAGAAAAAGCTTTTGATAAGGTCCAACACTTATTCATAATAAAAATCCTACAGAAAATTGACATAGATAGACTTTACCTCAATCTGATAAGAGCCATCTATGACAAACCAATAGCCAACATCATACTAAATGGACAAAAACTGAAAGCTTTCACTTTAGAATCATGAACAAGACAAGGATGACCACTGTAACTACTCCTGTTCAACATACTTTGGGAGACACTAGCCAGAGCAACTAGACATGAAAGAGAAATAAAAGGAATAAACATAGGAAAGGAAGAAGTGAAATTATCTCTATTCACAGATGACATGATGCTCTACATAGAAGTCCCCAAAAACTCCACCAAAAGATTCTTAGAATTAATCAACAAATTGAGTAGCATAGCTGGATACAAAGTCAACACTCAAAAATCAATAGCATTCCTATACACAAACAACAAACATACTGAGAGAGAAATAAGGGAAACCATATCTTTCACAATAGCATCCAAAAAACTGAAATACTTAGGAATTAATCTAACAGAAGTAAAAAATCTGTACAGTGAAAATTACACAATTCTGAAAAAAGAGATTGAAGAGGATTTCAAAAAATGGAAAGATATTCCTTGCTCGTGGATAGGAAGACCAACATTGTGAAAATAGCCATACTCCCAAAATTGTTATACAGATTCAATGCATTTCTGATGAAAATACCATTGGTATACCTCACAGACCTAGAGAAAACATTCCTAAAATTTATCTGGAACCATAAGATACCCCAAATAGCAAAAGCAATCCAGGCAACAAAGGCAAGGCAGGAGCTATCACAATCCCCAATTTGAAATTATACTACGAAGTTACTGTGATAAAATCAGCATGATATTGGCAAGAAAACAGACCTGAAGATCAGTGGAACAGACTAGAAGATGCAGACACAATCACAAAGACACTCAGCCAGTTTATCTTTGACAAAGAAGCCAAATATGTTCATTTTGGAAGAAAGATATCTTCTTTAATAAACAGTATTAAAAAAATTGGCTTTTCACAAGCCGAAGATTAAAACTAGACATAAGCCTATCACCATGCACCAAAATAAAGTCAAAATGGTTTAAAGATCTAAATATTAAAACAGAAACACTAGATCAGATCTAATGGAAGAGAAAGTAGATGGAAGTCTTGAAGACATAGGGGTAGGTAGAGAGTTCATGAATAAAAACCGAACTTCATGGGAAGTACTTTAAAGAATCAACAACTGGGATCTCATCTTATTGAAAAGTTATTGCATATCAAAAGAAATCACCAACAGGGTGAACTGAAAACCCACAAATTGGGAAAAAATTTTAGCCAACTGTTGCTCAAACAAAGGACTCCTGTCTAGAACATATAAAGAATTTTTAAAAATCAGGACCCCAAAATTCAAAGACCCAATTCAAAAATGAGTATCTGAGATGAATACACATTTCTCACATGAAGAAATACAAATGGCAAATAAATACATGAAAAAATATTCAACGTCTTTAGTCATTCAAGAAATGCAAATTAAAACAACACTGAGATTTCATCTCACCCCAGAAAGAATGGCTATCATCAAGAAATCAACCAAAAACAAATGCTGGTGGGGCTGTGGGGAAAAAGGAACTCTTCCCTATTGTCGGTGGGAGTGTAGACTGTTGCAACCACTGTGAAAATCAGTCTGGAGATGCCTCAGTGAACTAGGACTAGAGGTCCTATTCAACCCAGCTGTTCTCTTCCTGGGTATTTTTCCAGAGGAACCAAAAACATCATATCACAGCAATATATGTGCACCCATGTTTATAGCAGCACAATTTGTAATAGCTAAATCTTGGAAACAGCCGAAGTTGTTTCCTCAGTCCATCAACTAAGGAATGGATAAAAAAGATGTAGCATTTTTATACAATGGAATATTACTCAGCTATAAAGATAAAGTGGAGGCTTTTATAGGTAAGTGGATGCAACTAGAGACCATACTCATTAGTGAAATAAATCAGATTCACATGTGTAAACACAGTATTCCCTCTCTACTATAAGAACCTGAAAGAGTAAATAAAATCTGAAAGGTACAATAGAAATTGTGAAAGGGAAAAGAAACTGCTTAAATAGGAAGGCGCAACTGGGGTGAAGGAGTGTTGAGAAAAAAGAAGGAAGAGGAAAAAATACTTGTATGTATACACACGATAGCTAGGATAATTGTACTACTAATATCTGTTCATTTACGGAAAGGAACTGTTCATGTGTAATTGTCTGATCAATCTTGCATGTCTATATCTAGTTATATGTGCAACCATTTTGAAGATGACATTATGCAATATAACAACAATTGGTAATATCCTATGACCATGTTTTGAAATTCTATATCACTTTTATCATTCTTTATGCTGTTTTCTTTGTGTACTTGTTTTTGTTATACGTATATATAAGGATAGCTGGAATAGGTTTACTGCTGCTGTCTGTGGTTTATTGAAAGGAACAGCCAGTGCTTAGTATTTTCTATTTTCTTGACCAATTTTGAACACTTAAATCTGGTAATTAGAATGACTGATCTGAAAACAACAACACACAGTATAAGAACCATTGTTGAACTCCTACCATTTTGTATGGTAAAGCTTGACATCATTTCCAATGTTGTTTTTTTATTGTAATGGTCTTTGATTGTTTGATAAATCTTACATTCCTATGTCTGGTGGACTGAGCAACTTCGTTGAAGATAATAGTGTGTAATGTAGCAACTATTGTTAATTCCCATCGTTTTGTTTTGAGGCCATGAATCATTTTTATTGGTTTTGTGTTGTTTCGATTTTGTCTTCATTGTTTTTTTGTTAGTTTTTTAATTTTCAAAATAAAAAATTAAGAAAAGAAGAAAACAACCAATAACAAATGCTGGAGGGGCTCAAGGGGAAAAGGAACCCTTCTCCTGTGCTAGTGGGAGTGTAGACTGGTACAACCACTATGGAAATCAGTGTGGGGTTTCCTCACAAAACTGGGATTAGATATTCCACTCAACTCAGCTATTCCCTTTCTGGATATTTTTCTAGAAAAACTGAAAACATCATACCTCAGCCATCTGTGTGCCCCCATGTTTATAGCAGCACAATTTGTAATAGCTAAATCTTGGAAACAACCCAAATGCCCATCAGCTGAGGAATGGATAAAAAAGATGTGGTATTTTTATACAGTGGAGTATTACTCAGCTATGAAAAAGATAAACTGGAGGTTTTTACAGATCAATGGATGCAACTAGAGATCATACTCATAAGTGAAACAAATCAGACCCACATGTGTAAACATTGTATTTTCTCCCTAGTGTAAGAACCTGTAAGAGTACATAAAACAGAAAGGTACAATAGATATTGTGAAACAGAAATAAATTGCTGAAAGGGAAGGAACTTGGATTAACAAAAGGAGGAGAGAGAGAGAGAGAGACAGAGAGAGAGAGAGAGAGAGAGAGAGAGAGAGAGAGAGAGAGAAAGGAAAAAAGGAAGGAAGGAAGGAAGGAAGGAAGGAAGGAAGGAAGGAAGGAAGGAAGGAAGGAAGGAAGGAAGAGAAAATATATATACATATGTATATACAAGGATAGCTGGGATAATTATACTGCTGATGTCTGTTGCATTATTGAGAGGAACAGTTAATGCTTAAATTTTTTTACCAGTTTTGCATGCTTAGATCTGATAATCTGAACAACTAATTTGAAGACAACAATATGCAATATAACAACCATTGTTGAACTCCTACCATCTTGTTTAGTGAAGCTCTGTATCATTTCTAGTGTTTGTTGCTCTCTTTAACTGTTTGATCAATCTTGCGTCCTTACATCTGGTAGTCTGAGAAACTTCCTTGAAGATAACAGTATGTGGTATGGCCACCATCTTTAATTTCCTATCATCATGTTTTGAAATTCAGCAGCATTTTTACTGTTTTTGTGTTGTTTTGTTTTTGTCTTTGTTGTTATTTTGTTATTTTTTTCCTCTTTACAATAAATAAAACCAGAAAGGTTTGACTTCTAGGTGTCACCTTAGCTTCCACTCGCTCCTTATTGCCTAGTCTTTTATTTCTTTTAATATACCACTCCCCATGCATCCAGGAAAGCTCTGCACAACCTCATTATTCTGATAGTAGTGCCCTCCCTCACATCCTTTTAATTTTTAAAATAAAAAATTTTTAAGAAAGAAAGAAAACAGCCAATAACAAATGCTGGAGGGACTGGAGGGGAAAAGGAACCCTTCTCCTCTGCTGGTGGGAGTGTAGACTGGTACACAGTGTGGAGTTTCCTCATAAAATTGGGATTAGATATCCCTGTCTATATACAAGGATAGCTGGGATAATTATACTGCTGATGTCTGTCACTTTATTGAAAGGAACAGCTAATGTTTAAATTTTTTTTACCAGTTTTGCATGCTTGTGTCTGGCAATCTGAACAACTAATCTGAAGACAACAATATGCAATATAACAACCATTGTTGAATGGTTGTTAGATCACAGCGGAAGCATCCTACCCAATGTGACAATTAGTTATCTCTGTCAACTTGATTGGTTTAAGAGATCCCTAAACCATAACCAAGCTCATGTTTCTGGGTGGCATAAAGACGTGATTTTGGAATTGTATCTGGTCCCTCACTTCTTTCTCACTGTGCTCTGTCCCTGTTCTTTGCTTCTTGGATGCTATGAGTTGGGTTTCACCATGCTTTTCTGCCATGATTCTTTGCCTAGAATCCAGCTTGCCACAGACTGAAACTGTAAGGGGCAGCGACTTTTAGCACATCATTTTAAGATAGACAAGCCTCAAAATGTGTCTTGAGAAGCATCCTGGAGGGGCTGCAAAGAGTTAACTTCACAGTCCTGACTTTGCCCTGGAATTCTTCTCCTTGGCTGAGTTGTTAAAGTGTATATCATTGTGACCAGAGCCTGATCCGGTCACACGGTGCAAGGAAAACAACTGCGGCAAAGTCTAAACATTCCAATCTATTACCATGGAAACCAAAAACTGTACATAATGTGAGAACAAAGGCAGTTAAGAGCCACATTCTCTGACTGGCAATTGGGAATGGGGAGCGACCAATCCAACTGGCTTATTAAAGTTAATAAAACTCCACTTGTTCTGAATGAGTTCTTTGATCTCTTGCAGAGTTCAATCCACTTTTTGATTTTTGCCATAACAAAACCTCTGAAACTAAGCCAGAATAACCCCCTCTTCATTCAAACTGTGGGTCTCAGGTATTTTGTCCCAGCACCAACACATGATTTAGACACAAGCTCCCTTACACCCCCAGAACTGTATCTTTATAGCATTGTATATTATTAAAGCAATGTATAGTGTTCTGTTCAACTTTCTTCAGTGACTATGAAATGCAGGGTCATAGGAAACATCAAATAAAAATCTCCAAATAAGTCCTTACCCTGTGAGATTTAACCTACCAAAAGAAATAATACCTTGCTGCCCATTTCTAATAAGTAAAGAGAAAATCAAATTGAAAAAAGAAAGGAAAAGGTCTTATTCCACTCAGTTCCACTGAAGAAGTTTCTTCTAAACAAAAGAAACACAGATATCAGAAGAAAAAGAAAAGAGAAAAAAGAACAAATCAAAATCAAGAAAATCACAAAAAAGAAAAAAAAACAGAAAAGAAGAAAAGCATTCTTCTACCCCTAATTGTTCTGAATTCATAAAAAAGTAACAGACTTTGGCCTAAGTCATTAAATTTATGTATTCTTTAAAAATTGCTCTTCCAGAAGATGGTGACCAGGTGAGCAGCAGAGGGAAACTCTCCCAGAGACCGATCCTTTGAGCGCAGGTGCCAGGTCCGCGGCTGTGAAATTCCAACTGAACATGTTGCTCTCCGCTGCCTTAGCATTAACGGGTCGGCTGGATATGCCGTGGTGAGAATTGGGTGGGCCCTGAGAGCTGGGGACCGAGGCGATCGGCACTGCGCTTGGGCCGGGGCTCGGCTGAGTCTGCATACCACCGAGTGCGATTGCAGCGGGACAGACCCTCCCAGCTCCTGAACCCGAACGGCTTGCAGGCGGCTGCGGCCAGGAATTTTTGGAGGTGGCGAAGCAGAGCAAACTCGGAGAACGCACGCCTCAGGCAAACTGCAGTCCGGGATCCCGCTCAGAGTCCCGCCCCCGCAGCCCGCGCCCTCCTCGGCCAGAGAGCGGGAACTGCAGCAGCTGCGGTCAGTGGCTCCTGCAAGAACGCCGAGGAGGCGGAGAAGCACCGGGGTTTGCCGGGATATCCTGCCGGCACAGATCTCGGAACGGGTGAGCCGAGTGAGCACTGCAGCAGGATTTCTGAGTCGGGAAGAAGCTCGACCCAGGAAGATACATCTGAGTGGCATTCCTGCCTGCACGATCCCAGGGTGAGTTGATTGGGCGCCCTGACTGGTTTTTTTGAGTCAGGGAGAAGCTCCGCCCAGCGAGGGACATCCAAGCAGCTCTAATGACTGCATGGTCCCTGGGACGGAAGAGCTGGCAGGGCGCCCCGAAGGGATTTTTGAGTGGGGGAGGAGCTCCACCCAGGGAGGAACACCTGAGTGGCCCACTGCCTGCAAGGTCCCTGGGGTGGCCAACTGTTTATGTGCCCCAGCCAGGTCTCCAGGTAGGGAGTAGAAGCGGAAATCTCAGCAGACAGCTTAAGGGACATTCTCCCAAAGAGAAGGAGTCATTGGAGCAGCCTCTGCAGCAGACCTTTGCCTGCTGAACTGCCTGGGGAATTTATAGCTCAACATTTTGAATATGATACCCAAAAATGGGAAAACAGAGGAACAAAATGCAGTCTCAGAACTCAACTCCACCCAGAACAAGTTCTGAATGCAAGGATACAGGGGAACCAGGAAGCCACATACCTGCAAGTTATGAAACGATTACATCCGAAATGAAACAACTCCAACAAGCCATAAAAGAGCTTAAAGCAGAAATAAGCCACATACCTGCAATGATCTCTCAGACAAAAAATGAACTGAAAAAAATAATGGAAGAAATGTCCCGTACACATGCAGAAGAAATAGATAAAAGACAAGAAGAAAATAGGAAACAAATGGAAACGTGACAAGAGCAATTTAGGAATGAATTACCAAGAATGAAACAGGTCCAAAGAGAATGCCAGGATTTGAAAACTTACACTGAAAGCTTGCAAAACCGCTTAAATGAAACTGAAGATAGAATTTCAGAACTTGAAGACAGCATGGCAGTTTATGAGTGTGAAAGGAAGGATCTCATAATATCATCAAAGACACAAGAAAAATCAATCCAACAGCTCTAAGACGAGGCAAACCGTAATAATATTCGAGTAATAGGAGTGAGTGAAACAGCAGGAGACCACACAAACAATATAAAAAGAATATTTGCTGAAATAATAGCAGAAAATTTCCCAAACAAGGTAAAAGATACTGAAGTTCAGTTAATCGAGGCATATAGAACCCCAATGATCCATAACCCAAAGAAAAACACACAGACATATAATAGTCAAGATCCCAGATATCCAGCAAAAGAACACAATATTAAAAGCTACTAGAGAAATGAAACAGATCACCTATAAAGGAAAGCCCATCAGAATCACAGCAGACTTCTCAATGGAAACCATGAAATCAAGAAGAGCTTGGAGCAAGGTATTACAGATTCTGAGACAAAACAACTTCCAACCCAGACTGATATATCCTGCAAAACTATCCCTCAAATTCAATGGAGAAATAAAATATTTCCACGACAAAGAACAACTGAAGAACTTCATCAGTGCCAAAGCAGCACTGCAAACATCACTAAAAGATATTCTAGCCAGAGAAAATGAGACCACAATTCCAAGAACAACAATATAAATAACTCCCTAAACAGAACAACCAAGTAAACAGTCAGCAAAAGAAGGAAAACAACAAGTAAATAACATGACTAGAATAAGCCAACATATAACCATGATAACCATTAATGTAAATGGCCTCAATTCAAAACTCAAAAGGAAAAGATTGGAAGAGTGGATTAAGGAACACAATCCAACGATATGCTGTATACAGGAAACACATTTTACTCAAAAGGAAATCCACAGATTGAAAGTTAAAGGTTGGAAAACAATTCTCCATGCAACAGGTCCCCAGAAAAAAGCAGGGGTAGATATTATGTTTGCAAACAATGTAAACTTCAAACCAAAAACAATCAAAAGAGATAAAGAAGGCCATTACATACTAATTAGGGGAAAGCTGCAAGAGGAAGAGGTAACAATCCTAAACATTTATGCACCAAACCATGGAGCACCTAACTTTACAAGCCAAATCTTCACAGACGTAAAAAATCAAATAACTAATAATGCTATTGTAATAGGGTACTTAAACACCCCTCTGACACAAAGAGACAGGTCAACTGGACAGAAACTCAGCAAAGAAATAACAGACCTGAACCAAAAGTGTGAACAAAGGGACTTAGTAGATGTATACAGAGTGTTCCATCCCACAACATCAGAACACGTTTTTCTCAGCTGCACATGGGTCTTTCTCCAAAATAGACCACATTCTAGCCCATACAGCGTATCTACCTAAATGCAAAAGAATTGAAATTATCCCATGCATATTATTGGACCACAGTGCAATGAAACTGGAAATTAATGACAAAGAGAGCTCCAAAAACACACAAACACTTGGAAATTAGACAGCAACCTCCTGAATAACCAATGGGTCACACAAGAGTTAAAGAAGAAGTTAAAAATTACCTACAAATAAATGAGAACGCAAGTACAACCTATCGGAATCTGTGGGATGCAATGAAAGCAGTCCTCAGAAGGAAATTTATAGCAATGAACTCACATACAAAGAAAATAGAAAGAGAGCAAATAAATAACCTAATGATACACCTCAAACTCTTAGAAAAAGAGCAACAAGCCAAACCAAGAGCCCAAAGAAGGGACGAGATTATAAAACTCAGGGCAGAAGTTAATGCAATAGAGATCAAGAAAACTCTACAAAAAATTAGTGAATCAAAGAGTTGGTTCTTCGAAAGAATAAATAAAATTGATAAACCCCTAGCCAACTTTATCAAAAAAAGAAGGGAAAGATCTCAAATTCATGCAATAAGGAATGAAAAGGATGAAGACACTACAGATCCAAGAGAAATACAAAGGATCATTAATACCTACTTTGAAAATCTGTATTCCCGTAGGATAGAAAATACAGAAGAAATGGACACATTCCTAGAAAGGTACAAATTGCCAAAATTGAATCAGGAAGACGTAAAAATCCTGAACAACCCAATATCAATTAATGAGATTGAAAACGTTATTAAAACTTACCAACAAAGAAAAGCCCAGGCCCTGATGGATTCACAGCAGAATTCTATAAAACATTTAGAGAAGATCTAATGCCAACACTCCTCAAACTCTTCAATTAAATCGAAAAGGAAGCAACTCTCCCCAACATATTTCTGGAGGCAAGTATTATACTGATACCAAAACCAGAGAGGGACCCAACCAAGAAAGAGAGCTACAGGCCAATATCCCTAATGAACATAGATGCAAAGATACTCAGCAAAATAGTGGCAAATAGATTACAGTGAATCATAAGGAAAATTATACACAACGACCAGGTAGGATTCATTCCAGGAATGCAGGGATGGTTCAATATTCGCAAATCAATTAATGTAATACACTATATTAATACAGTCAAAGACAAAAACCACATGATCATCTGAATAGATGCAGAGAAGGCTTTCAATAAAGTCCAACATGCATTCATGTTAAAAACCTTAGATAAAATAGGAATAGATGGCCTCTACCTCAATCTGATCAAAGCCATCTATAACAAACCAACAGCCAACATCATACTAAATGGACATAAACTGAAAACTTTCACTTTCAAGTCAGGAACAAGACAAGGATGTCCATTGTCACCATTCCTATTCAACATAGTTCTGCAGGCACTAGCCAGAGCAATCAGACAAGAGAGAGAAATAAAAGGAATAAGGATAGGAAAGGAAGAAGTCAAACTACCACTATTTGCAGATGACATGATACTATACATGGAGGACCTCAAGAACTCCACCAGAAAACTCCTGGAATTAATTGACAAATTCAGCAGCGTAGCCGGATACAAATTCAACACCCAAAAATCAATAGCATTCCTATACATGAACAACAAACAGACTGAGAGAGAAATTGAGGAAACCATACCCTTTACAATAGCAACCAAGAAATTGAAATACTTAGGAATCAATCTAACAAAGAACGTGAAAGATTTATTCAGTGAAAACTACAGTACTCTGAAAAAGGAGATCGAAGAGGATTTCAATAAATGGAAAAACATACCCTGCTCATGGTTAGGAAGAACTAACATTGTAAAAATGGCCATACTACCAAAACCGTTGTACAGATTCAATGCAATTCCCATTAAACTACCATTAGTATACCTCACAGATCTAGAGAAAATATGCCTCAAATTCATCTGGAACCAGAAGAGACCCAGAATAGTAAAAGCAATCCTGGGCAATAAGGACAAGTCAGGTGGAATCACAATCCCTGACCTGAAATTATACTACAAAGCTACTGTAATAAAATCAACCTGGTACTGGCTCAAAAACAGACCTGAGGATCAATGGAACAGACTGGAAGATGCAACCACAACAAAAAACCCACTCAGCTACCTAATATTTGACAAAGGGGTCAACCAA
>PVLD010026452.1:0-22173 GCA_004027595.1 Dinomys branickii | reverse complement strand
TGGCATTTTTATATAATGGAATATTATTCAGCTATAAAGAAAGACAGTTTTGGGGACTTTGTAGGCAAGTGGACAAAACTGTAGTCCATACTCATAAGTGAAATAAATCAGCGATACATGTGCAGGCAACGTATTGTATCACTGGTGTAAGAACCCGAGGGTGGGAATATAAACTAAGAGACATGAAGGAAATCTGTTCAAAAACAAAGAACAGATTGGACGAAGGAAAGGAGAAAAGAAAAAGACTAAAATGTATGTATGTATATATGAATATACATATATGCAGGAGGGCTAACATGGTTCTACTTTTGTATTATAGCACTTAATGCTAAACAATAATCGATGACGGGTTATTTGATCAATCTTGTATGTCTGTATGTGTTAGCCTGAACACACACTTCGAAGATATCAATATGTAAAGCAGCAACTATTGGTGTTTTTTTGTTGTTGTTGTTGTTGCTGTTGTTGTTGTTTGCCTGTTTTGTTTTTTGTCTTTGGATTTTTGGTTTTTGTGTTTTTTCTGTTGTAGAGAGGATTAATTGTCTGACTCAATTTGCATGTCTGTATATGGTTTCATATATTTACACTTCGAAGATATCAATGGAGAAAGCAATAACCACTGTTGAGACCATATCACCTTGTCTATAGATTAGTTGTGATTGTACAATTTTTTGTGCTAATTGGTGTCTGTTTGTCAGTATGTTTTTGTACTTTTGTTTTTTTAAAATTAAAAAAATAAAATAAAAAAAGAGAATATTAGTAACATTTGCATACCAACCAGTTGTATCATCTAGATGAAATGGAAAAATTCCTAGACATACACAATCTACCAAAATTAACTCAGGAAGAAATAGAAAACGTGAATAAATTCATAATTACTACTAAGGAGACTGAATCAGTAATCAAAGAAAAGAATAGGTGCAGAGAGCTTTACTGGTGAATTCTACCAAACATTAAAAGAAAAATTACCATCAATCATTTTAAAATTCTTTTTAAAAATTGAAGATGTGGCAATATTTCTTATTCTATGGAGCCAGCATTACCATGATATCAAAGCCAGATAAAGATATTACAATAAAAGAAAATTAAACATTGATATACTCTAACAAAACTTAAGCAAGAATCAAGAACCGAAATTCATCAATATTAGCAAATATCAAATACCAGTAAAGCAAGCGCAGCAGAATATTAAAAGGAATATATACCCGAGCAACTGAACTTTATTACTGGAGCACTTGGATGCTTCAAGTTATGAACATCGATCAACGTAATACACCATGTTAATAGAAGGAATGTGGGAAACACTGATCTCAACAGATGCAGAAAAGAATTTGACAAAATCCAGTACCCTTTCATGATATAAGAAAAGACCCAATAAAATACAAATCAAAGGCAACTTTCTCCATTTGGTGATAAAGGCAGTATATGAAAAACATAGGTAATACACTCAGTTGTGAAAGACCATGAAAGTTTTCTCCAGGGTTGGGAAGAGACACGGATGCCTACTTTTGTCACTTCTATTTATCATAGCCCTAGAAGTTCTAGGTGAGCAATTGGGTGGTAAAAAGAAATAGAATACTCCACATTCAGTGGAAGAAGTAACATTGTTTTTGTTTGCAGGCGATGTGAACATATGTGTAGAAAGCCCTGAAAGTTTTACACACATGCACATGCACATACACACACATATACACTGTTAAAGGTAAGAAATGAAGTCAGATTTTCAGGATAAGAAAATCAACACACAAAGATGAGTTCTGCTTTTATGCACTAGGTATGAAAAAAAGAAAACTAAGGAAACAATTCCATGTACAAGAGCAGCAAAAAGAATAAAATATTTAGGAATAAAATATTTAGGAATAAAATATTTAGGAATAAAATATTTAGGAATAAATTTAATGAAGGAGGCAAGGAGGCAAAACCTATACAGTGAAAAACACGTAGCATTGCTTATGGAAATTAAAGAAGGCATTTTAGTTTAACATAATTACTGTCAAAATCCCAATGACATGTTTCACAAGAATAGAAACATTTTCCTGAAAATCCATATGTAATCTCAAGAGACCCTGAGTACCTAAATCATTCCTGTAAAATAAGATAAACAGAGGACTTGTACCTCCTCATTTCATAACTTACTATAAAGCTACAGCAATCAAAGCAGTACGGGACTGGCAATAGGACAGACGTATAGGACAGAACAGAGAGCCCAGAAATAAACTTCACATGCACAGTAGATTGGTTTCAACAAGAGTGCTAAGAACATTTAGTGGGAGAAGGACAAAGAGTACTGGGAAAACTAGATATCTACATATAAAATAAAAAGTTGGACCCATATCCAGTGTCATACGTGAAAATTCACTCAAAATGGAATACAGATCTCAAATGTAAAAACTGAAAGTACAAAGTGCCTAGAAGAAAACATGAGAGAAAGCTCCACGAAGTTAGATTTAGCAAATGCCCTCTTGGCTAGGGCATGTAGATGACAAAATAGAAATTAGATAAATTGTATGCCATTAACATGAATAACTTTTGTGCATCATAAATGATTCTTTTGTTTTCGTGGGGCTGGTGATGAGACCCATAGTTTTGGCATGTGTTAGGCAGGTGCTCTACCCCTGAGCCATGCCTCCAACTACTAAGCTGTGTGCATCAGAGGACACTGCTGACAGAGTGAACCACCAACCCATTGGTGAAAACGCTGGCCAATAATATGTCTGATAAAGGTCTAATACGTAGGCTATTTAAAAAGCTTCAACAATAACCCAGTTCAGAAATGGACAACTTTCTTTGACTTGAATAGATACTTTTTCCAAAGAAGGAAAATGGCTAATAAACATATGAAGAAATGCTCAGTGACACTAACCATTAGGAAAATGCATCAAAATCACAATGAGATGTCATTTCATATTAATAAATCCATATTTTCATAATAATTAATTATTAATTCATAATAATGGTTCACCATTAGAAAATCCATTATTTTTTAAAAATGGAAAAAAACCCAAATATTGTTAGGATGTGGGAAACTGAAACCGCTGTGCATAGCTGGTGGGAATATAACATAAACAGAATATCAAACACGAAATCCTCATGACCCAGCATTTCCACCCTTAGGTATTGTATCAGTCAGCATTCTATTAGTGTAACACAATATCCGGAACCACCCATTTAAGGAGAAGAAAGATTTACTTCAGCTGACAGTTTTGGAAGTTTCCATTCACTGTTACTGACTTTTGTGCCTGTTGGTGAGGTAGCATGTCGGGGGGAGCATGTGGTGGCAGAAGCTGACCACCTCCCAGCAGCCAGGAAGCAGAGAGCAAAGAAGGAGAGGGGCTGGGCCTTAATGTCCCCTACAAGTGCATGGCCCTCAGTGACCCCCTTCCTTCCACTAGGCCGCACCACCTCTCACTGGCGTCACAGGCTGTGTGCTAAGCCTTCAACACCTAGGCCTTTGGTGGATTTTCAGAACTCAAAGTAGAGCAGTGTATACCAAGCATTACTGAGAGCAGCACTCAAGGCTTGTATGCCAGTTTTCATTTGTGATACCTGTGCTCACAGAGCCTGGAGCGACAACACCCCAAATGATGTCTGCTAACAAAGGATTAAACAAAATGTGATTTATAAAAGTATACATGATATGAAATATATATGAACATATGTGATATAAACATATTTCAACCTTAAAAAAGGTGAACCTTGAAAGTATTGTGCTAAGTGAACTGAGCCAGACAACAAAAAACTCAAATACTATATGATTTCACTAATATGAGTTTCAAGAAGAGGCAAATTCATAGATAGAAAGTATTACCAAGGGCAAGGGAAAAGTAAATGTAAGGTGTTATTGTTTAATAGGCTCTGTTTGGAATGATAAAAATATTCTGGAGACAGGCAGTAGTGAGGACTGTACATTTCTGGATGTACCTAATGTCATTTAATCGTACACTTAAAATGATAACTTTTATATTCTGTTTCCGATGATAAAATAAAGAATTTCAAAAGAAGATTAGCTACCACCTAAAATACAGATACAATTTTATATTAAGAGTAGACATTTTAATTTATAGTTTTTAAGAAATGAAGACCATATCAAACCCAGTCAGTGATTATTAGGTAGTTACAGGAAAAGCAGTAGGTGTTTATTTTTATGACTTCCATTAGCAAATATGAAGATCGGGGCTGGAAAAGTAAATTAACTTTTCCACAGCTGAAACCGTAACACAGGTCTGTCTGACTTTGCTGTAGTGCTCTAAACTGAAAAGTTGGGGCAGCCCTTGCTCTGATATAGACATATTTCTGGAGCTTTGCTCTGAAAAGCTTGGCAAGTGTTGTGTTTTAATAAGGGAGGAGCCCTCCCTCTTGTTCTTTTATGCGCTGACTCATGCTTTAGAGTCATTCCAAAGCAAAGGAAGGCCTCCAGAGATGTGGGGCTTCCCGTGTTACCCACAAACTTGATATATACATATATATCTTTAATGTCTTCATATAATTGGCTGATTAAAAGCTGATTAAAATGTTGAATAAGAGATGGCCAGAACTGGCTGGTATTTCAAAATAATTTCAAAAGATTGAAGTTATGAGCTAAAATTAATAAGGTGAAGTTCAACTGGGCAAAATGTCAAGTACTAACTTAAAGAGAAAAATCGATTTTATACAAGTATAGAGTGGGAAAAGACCTGGTTGAAAAAGATTGCAATTTGGTTGACTGCACTTAAAATCAGCCCACCATATGAAACAATAACTACAATAGGGCTTTAATTCTTAATGTGAGTGCTTGCACTAAAAGCAGTACAGTATTCAGAGCAGGGTAGATGATCCATGTCCACTAAAAATTATATCAGTTATGTATAATTGAAGTCGACAACTGGAAGTTTATGGTCAAAAGGAGTAGGATGGTGAGCACTGAGAAAACTATTGTGAATAAGGAAGACTTCAGGCAACAAGAAATAGTCAGAGAAGGCCCTGGATAGTAGAATCCCGTTGAGGATAGCTAAATTTCATATTCCTCTGGCCTCACTGGAGGTTGTGCATATCTCTTTTTTTTAATTTTAAAAATATAGTAAAAAAACAAAAACAAAAAGATACTAACAAACATACACAAAGTAGCATAAGAATAGTACAATCGAATCTGAGTTACAGATAGGGTGACAGGGAATCATCAATGGTTGTTGCATTACATATTGATAAAGTTGTGCATATCTCATAGCAACAGGCGTAGTTAGAGACCACTGGGGTGCATGGAGGAGTAGGGGTGATCTCATTGCAGCTGTCCCTTTCTGAACAAATTGGCTATTTCTACCCTGTTGCAACCACGCTCTACCTGCTAGAGCAGTGAGGCATTCATATCCTAGAGCTCAAGTGGGGAATGGACCCCAGACTCCTTTTTCTCTTGGCTTTCCACAGAGTCCATTGAGTACTTGAATTCTCTTGCCATATTCCTGCCCCAACCTGAGGTCAAGACTTGGGTGGGCACTGGATTCCTAAGAGAATGAGCCCAGCCCATGGAATAGACTGTTCAGAGGTCTGCACACTAAGGCTTTGTGTAATCGTCTATGATCTGAGCTGACCACATGTAGAGCTTTCACAATTTAGAGATTTTTAGTAAAACTCTGTCTGGCAGAGAACCCAAGAACTTCACTTTTGATAATTACTGCTAAGTAGCAGCATATTTGTTTCAGTGGGTACCTGTCTCTCTGGAAACAATAAGTATTAGCTGAAAGAGAATAGTCATGGAGCTAAGTCACACTGGAATTTGGATGAACGCAAAGTGTTGCCATGGATCATCTTAGCATTTTTAATTAAGAGTTGACTAAATTAATGAATGAGACAAGCTTTTTCTAGAACCAATACATTTATTCCAAAGATCGTAAGTTTTCAGGCAAGCTCCCAATCAAAGTCAGATGCTGAACAGGAAGAACTTGATAAATGTCTGCTGGAGATGGAATATGTTTAAAGAACTAATCTATTTTATATAGAAGGCAAGCACAGTAGGAATGAAGGAATGTAGAGAACTCTACAACAGCTAGAATTCTGATGCATTTGCTCATCTTCACCACGTTTTCATTTACAAATTTCCTACTCCCTTGTCTTGTTCCATATCTCTGCTCATGCCTTTTTTTCCCCCTCACAGAACTCCTCTTCTTCCCCTACCTGCTGAAATCAGTACCTTATAGGTTCTCCTCCTTGACCAGCATCTCTTCTGCTCCTAGCACTTTCTCTAGGTGATTTTATCCACCTGCAGTGTTTTCACCATCACTTATATGTACTCACTCTCAAGTCCAAATTTCTAGCCTGCACTTGTCTTCTGAGTTTCCAGCTCAACATGTCATAAACAGATCTTCTCCTACTCCTCTAACATACAATGGAATTTTCCATCTCCTTTGATATGACAGTCATTCTTATAGTCTCCCAAGATAAAAGTCTGGTACCCTCTTTGACACCTTTTCTCTTTCATTTGGTTATCAATTCCTGTTTTCTTTTTCCCAGTAGTAGCTTTTAAGTACCCTTCCTTGTGGCCAGTTTTATTCCAAATCCGCATTTTTGGCCAGATGATAGCGATAGTAATGGCCAGTGGCTACTCTGACAAAAGCTTACATCTACACTTCCACAATTCTCTCCCTTTTAGAGACTGCAAGATGCAATTCCTAACCCTCAGCCCCACCCCTGCTCACCTATGTTGAATGAACTAAGTGTGCCTAAGGGCTCAAGGAATGCCATCAGTAGGTCTCATGAAAACTTATGTTTCCTTTAACACTAATTGCTTTTTAACTGATTGAAGTTTGATGACATACTAAATCCAGAAGATTTGGAATAAATAAAAACCATCATTCACAATCCTATCCATCCTAGAAACTCCATTATCGAAATATTGATAGTGGAGTACAATTCCCTTTCTATGGTGTACATACTATGTATAAATTTTACGTAATGTGTTATCATTTACCAGTATTTCAAAATATAGTAAGGACTTAACGTAGGCTAAGCATAGGTTTTACACTCATTCAGTTGTAGTCTAGTTGGAGAGTCAGACATCAGAGTCAGACAGGTAACTGCAAGTAACAACTTTATTTATATAATAGCCAACTATTAAGAAGGAAAGGCACATGAAACCTTAACAAAGCAAAGTGCCTACTCAGGAGATGAAGATGAATAAGTTAAGAGCTAAAGGAAGTTAGTAGTGAACAAGATCAGAGGAGCTGGGTATCTTCGAATTTCTATACTGAAAGCTTTACTTCCTTTCAGTTTTGCACTTAGCCATAAACTGCAAACATTTTTCTGGTAAAAATTTATTTATGGCATGATAGTACTGTAGGTGTACAGTACAGTCGTATGGATCTAGTACATTTTAATAAATCCCCAAACATCAGGTACTTAAAACTTTCCTACTTTTTATTATGAATTATATGATTCATAGCACGCAATGAATATTTTTGCACATATATCTTTGTGGATGTCGCCAATAGTTTCCCAAGGATGTATTGCTACAAGTGGGAGTGCTCTGTCGGAGGGTGTGCACTTTCAAGTTTGCTACTGGCTGCCAAATTGCTCCCTGGAAAGGCTTCACTGTTCTGCTTTTCCTTCTGCAAGCTACATAAAGAAAGCTGATGTTTTCCTGTGATGGCCAGTGACACATCCTGTGTTCCTTTTGAGTTTTTCCAATTGTAATTATCCCCAAAATGATATCTCACTAAAGTTTTAGTTTTTGTATCTCTGCTTGCCACCGGACCTGAATTTTAAATAGATAGTTGATAGCAAAAATTTCTTTTTCTAGTTGCTTGTAATCGTATCATCTCCTCATTGTTTTAAATTATCATTTTCAAATGTCAAAATGTTTGTTTCTCATCACCTCATTGTTGGCAGAGGCTCACTTGGCCCAGTCCAGTATCTAAAATACAGTAGGAACTAATAACAGGATTTTTTAAAGGTGACCGACTTCTAGAGCTCAAATTCCTAACCACAACAAAGGTGGCAGAGTCCTAATCATAAAGACACTTTAAATATAAGGAAAAATTGAAATCCGCAAGTCTTCAATACATATGCTCTCAATGTGACGGTTTGATTTTCAGTCTTTGAACTTCACGATGGCGTGAAAGTGATGCCTACTGAGTAAAAACTTGACTCCAAATTTTTAATCTGTACCTGTACAATCATCCTGTTTTTTTAACTTTCAGTGCAATCTTCAATAAATCACATCAGATGTTCATCACTTTGTTCTAATGTAGAATTTTCTTAGATGATTTTTACCTAACTGTAAGCAAATGTGAATGTTCTGATTATGTTTAAGATAGGTCAAGATGGGCATGAGGTGGTAGGCTAGGAGTAGTCAATGAATTTTTGACTTACAGTACAGTACTGGTTTTCAACTTTAGATGGGTATATCAGGACTGTAAGTCAGTGAGCTTGTATATTATCTTCTCCCTTAAACTGACTCCCAAAAGGTGCGACCAGTGCCTGCCTCCAATTTAGAACCCACTGTCTTATTTTTTATTTTTAAAAGTATAACAAAGAAACAAAGAAAACCAAACAACAACAACAAAAGGAAAACATTAACAAAAAGACACAAAGTAGCACAAGAGCAGTACAATCAAAATGGAATTATAGACAAAGCGACAGGGAATCACCAATGGTTGCTGCACCACACATTGACAACTTTAAAGTGCATGTTTCTGAAATCACATATAGACATACAATCTTGATCAAAGAATCATGAACTGTTCTTTACCATAAAGCAACGCAGGTCAACAGTGGCACTAGATTAGCCATCCTGCATATACATACATAGACACATATTTGTCTCTTTCTTCCTTTCCCTCCTCCCCTCATCCCACCTGCTCCCTACCTTTGAGCAGATTCCCTTCACACCCCCCAATCCACATTCCCACCTTCAGATTCCTACATCAGTGATACAATACGTTGCCTGCACATGAACCTCTGATTTATTTCACTTACAAGTATGGTGTCCAACTGTTACCATTTGCCTACAAAGGCCTCAAATATGTCCTTCTTCATAGCTGAGTAATATTCCATTATATAAAAATGCCACAGTTTTTAAATCCAATCCTCTGTGGATGGACATTTGGGTTGCTTCCACAATTTAGCTATTACAAATTGTGCTGCTATAAACATGGGTGCACATATATCACGGTGATATGATGCTTTCAGATCTTCTGGGAAAATACCCAGAAGCGAAATAGCTAGGTTGAATGGGACCTCTAGACCAAGTTTGCTAAGGAGTCTCCAAACCAGTCTCCACAGTGATTTCACCAGTCTGCATTCCCACCAATAGTGCAGAAGAGTTCCTATCTCTCCACAGCCTCACTAGCATTTGTTATTGGATGATTTCTTAATGCTGGCCAATCTTACTGGGGTGAGATAAAATCTCAATGTTGTTTTTATTTGCATTTCTCAAATGACTAAAGATGTAGAACATTTTCTCATTTATTTATTTGCCATTTGTATTTCTTTCTCTGAAAAGTGTGTATTCATCTCAGATGCGCATTTGTGGATTGGGTCTTTGAATTTGGACAGGTTCATGTTTTTTAATTCTTTGTATATAGAACCCACTGTCTTTCTGAGAGAAGAATGGTAGAGGGAAAACACTGGATAGGTGGGAAAGGTTCCAAACTCAGGACTCCCAAATTTCCATGGACCAGAAAAAACCACTCTTCAATAGCCACAGAGAAGAGTGAGGCTGGTTGAATGCACATGGAGACAGGTAACTAAAACAATGACTTAAAGACAACCAGGGCTTATTCAACAAAATAAATGATTCCAGGAGTAAGAAGATGTAAGAACTGTCATCAAACACTCTCACAGGACACTTTTTATCACTTGAGTTGTATATAACACTATGGATTAATAAGGGAACAGGACTTATTTTGGACAAGTTACTATTGCTTAGAAGTTCATTCATTATTCATTTTCACTCATTCAACAAGTATCTATAAAGTTTCTAATAGGAACCAGACCCTGTGGTAGGTTCTGGGAACTCAAAGGAGAACAAGACAGCCATTGCCTCTCCTCTCCTGGAGCTTAGAGCTGGTCAGGGCCAGAAAGCAGCTCTGCTCTGGCAGGACATAAACTGTGGTGCACAGCACGCTGACTTTGACATCGTTTAGTGTAACAGTGGGAGATAAGGGGTTGGAAGGATGTGTAAGAAGCCCTGTGTTAATAAAAGTACTGGTAGTAACAGGAACCACAGACAAAAATCTTCTGGGTAAAGGTGAGTATATCCAGACATCAGATTTTCCCAGTGGTGTTTAAGTTTTTAAAATATCCACTTCAAGCTATAAAAAATGTATTTATGGAACAAACATATAAAAAAACCATTTTGTTATTTTGAATCTCAAGATTTCTGGCTTTAATTTTCCCTTTTCTATTGAATGATAGTATAATGTATTTTTTTAATTTAAAATTTTTACTTTTATTGGTATATGTTTGCACTGCATAATGAGTATATTCACCTATTGTGGATAGTTTGTACATGCAAATATCACATCTTAATTCTTTTTACTCTTTTCCCTCCTGTTTCTCCCTCCACCCAGCCTTCTATCTGATTTATTTATTTATTTATTGGTACAAGGAATTGAACTCAGAACCTTGAACTTGCCAGGCAGGTGCTGTGCTGCTGAGCTATATCACTGGTTTTCCACCTGTTTTGAAATCCAAGTTTTCCTGGTATGCTATCACGAGGGATGGGATAGACTGTGTTTAAACTCTCCCTCTCATTCTGCATTGACAAAGGGTCAATGCAGATCAATGACTGGAAGCAGAAAAGCAGGTTTTTGTTCTATACAAGGAAAAAGAATTGTGAAACAGAAAAAATGTTTCTTTTGAGAGTGCTAATGGGTTGTTGCTAATAATAATGGTGATGATTAGAAATAGTAGTGATCATTTTATTGTACTTTATGTCCCTTATGCTGAGATAAAAGTTTTGTGTACATGACTTGTGAGGAACTCAGACTGCTTCAAGGCTCAGGGGTGTTTAAGGACACCTTAGGACATGACCCTGCTTGTTTAGTGCAGGTTCACAGTGGGATACAGTTAGGTAACCATGACTCAGCACAGGTAAACACACATGCATTGGTTGTAGCACTATGTAAGAATGTAAATATAAGGTAGCAACCTGTATAAGAACTATACAATAAAGATACAGGCAGCTCTCTGCTCTGCTCCATGCTGCCTGCTGTTGTTGCTGATGTCTTGCACATGTGTGTTTTTTAACCTTGGGACCTCACCTGTGAAAATCTCCCTTGGGCCCCCAAGCAGGTCAACATGACTTCATTTAATCTCAAAAATACCTAGGGGGTATTATACCATATATAGATGATGAAACAAGAGATGAGGTATGCTAAAGTATTTGCACCAAATCACGCAGTGTGTGGCACCCGTTTTCAACTGTGAGGTTATTCTGTCAGGCTTTTATCAGTGGAGGTATGAATGCATAAATTGGGTTATTGTATGAATGAAGTAATAAAGACAGAATTAAAACTTCAGGTGACAATGAGTGTGTGTGTGTCACCGAGCTCCTTAGCAGCTGCCAGTAATTCTAAACACTTTTGGTAACGGATCTTGTTGAGGATTTGACAACGATTTATGGGCTTTATTTCTGGAAAAGATATGCACCTATGTACACAGTGCAAAATTTGGGGGTTGCTTAGGAACCTCTTGATACCATCTTGGGGCCCTAGGATGAAAGTACTTGCTTGGAAAACATGCTTGCTCTGAAAATCTATGTTCAGCTACATGACTCTGGGGGTCAGTGGCCTCCCAAGTTATGACTACAGGTGTTGAGATGGTGCCACAACCACTTGGCACTAAGAGAAAGACAAAGCAAAACAAAACACTGCAATATTTTCCCTCTTTGAAAAGAAAGAGTAGTCCTTCTTCCACATTTCCTAAGGCAGAGTTTTTGTGCCATTGGGAATTTCCACCTTGGCTGTTACAACTTCAGGTGCATTTAGAATGACTCAGGAATAGAGACACAAACCATATGCACAGCCCTCGCTTGTCTTATTATTTATGGGACACAAGAGCCTGTCCCTCCCCAGCAATCAGCACTGCCAATAAAGAAGTGAAGGGAAACTGTGGAGGAGGGCGAGATCTTGGAGGGAAAGTGTCTGTGCAAGGCAATATTTTTATGTGTTGTTGATTTCTGGTTCCTGCCTTGCCGGATGGCGCATGTGTTTCCAATCCAGAATGAGCACGTGAGCTTGGTATCTAGGGAGCAGCCTGGTGGGTGAAGGGCTCTCCTTCCTGCCCTGCCTCCTGCTCCTTCAAGTGGGAGCTCTGGTACTGTGGATCTGGCAGACACTTCACAGCTGGCTGGGGCTGTCTCAATCTGGCACCCATCTCAGGAACGTATACGTGTGCGTCTGTGAGCACATGTACATTGTATAGGTTTTAATTCTCATTTCAACCTCCTCATTTGGACATTTGGGTTGCAGAAGTTTCTGGGACATTATGAATGCATGTTAGGGCTTTCTGGGTCTGCTGGGAGACTATGGTGTTTTCCTCTCCTCCAGCCTGCCCTTCTATTTTAATGCATTGTTACCTGCTTAATTGCTTTGGCCTTGCTCCTTGGAGCTGGGCTCTGTGCAGGTTCTTGACGATTGCTGTGGAGAGGCTCTGTGGGGAGACAGGTTTACAGAGCAGGAGACAGCAGCCAAAGGATGCGCGGGAAACAAGTTTCTCTTGCTCAGCTCTTGCATCTGCTCCAGTTTGGGACCTCATATCTCTCTTCTCACTCTTGATAATAAGTAGCCTCCTGATTCTATCTTTGCCTCCACTCAATTCATTTTCTACGCTGCTGTTGGAGCAACCTTTGTCAAGTGTGAAAATGTCATTACATGCTTTAAATGCTTCCAGCAGCTCCTTGATATCTGTTATGAACAATAGACATGGTAACTTCTAACAGTTCTGGAGCCCTTACCCTACCAGGCACCAAGCAAAGCACTTTCCATGTAGTACTTCTGATAATCTACCAAACAACCCCTACAATTGTGGTTAATTGTTCACTCTACTGATGAAGAAGCTGAGACAGAGATATTTAACCAGGCCAAAGTCACAATACTTGAGAGCAAAGACACCATATAATGTTGTGCAATTTTCCCTCTGCACCAGACCACCAGCCAGGTCTCTCCATCCCAAAGCACCTGTCTCCGAGAGAGGCCCCTTGTCTAATTTGCTCTGTATTTAGGGAACACAGATTCGAATTCTGCAGATCTGACTGCCCACTCCTATTGCTATTTTCTGCACTGGTTCACATGGTGCTGGAATGACTGGCTGGACATACAAAGGTAATAAAACATAGCTTCTAAACTCAGAAACTCACCATTCTATAGGGGAGACAAATGGGCTACAGATAAATATTTCAGTGGGTAAAGCATAAGCCACTGAACTATGCATGTGCCCCGTGGGAGCACAGAGGCAAACTGCTACTCACTGTTGGATGGGGAGCAGAAGAATGGGGAGAAGAGGAGGAAGGGTTCTGGGAGGACAGGGATACCTGGGACATCACAGCATTGAGGTACAGTCGGTCAGATGGACGAGGGAGAAGAAAGTATTCTAGGCAATGGGAAATGCATGAGCCATTATGAAGGTGTGAACAATATGGGGTGTATAAGGCCCCACTTTGGAAAAACTCCCTTAAAAGGAAATTTGTTGGAGAAGGATTTAAGTTTTAAGATGAAATTTGTTTGGTGACCAAGGTCACAGTAAACCTAACAAAGTCCTTTATAAAAAATCCCATAGTTACTAAAATAAGGATAGGTCAATGAATAACATTTAGGGATTTTTTTTAATTTTAAAGAGAATAAAAGAAACAACAAAATAACAACAAAGAGAAAAAACGACAAGAATCATAAAAATGATACAGAATTTCAAAACAAAATGATAGGGATTAACAATGGTTGTTATATTACATATTGTTATCTTTAATGAAGTTGCTTGGATTATCAGATGTAAGAACGCAAGGTTGATTAAACAAAGAGAATAAAAAGTAATAAAAAAATTAGAAATGATGCAGGACTTCACTAAACAAGATGGTAGGAATTCACCAATGGCTGTTGTATTGCATATCATTGTCTTCAAATTAGTTGTTCAGATTATCAGATATAAGCATGTAAGATTGTTCAAGAAAAAAATTTAAGAATTAACTGTTCCTTTCAATAAACAGACATCAGAAGTATAGTTATCCTCGCTATCCTTGTACACACACACATACACACACATATATATTTCCTTCTTTCTTTTCTCCTTTAATGAATAACACTTTGTACTATTTTATTCTGAGTAGCAGTCACTGTGCTGCAAACCATGAAGGTTTCCTTTCACTTTGGTCTTAAATTAATAGAATTTGTAAATTCATTTTGCTATGTGTAAGTGATGTGTACATCCACTGCCTTTGTGTTTGCTTCTCTATACCAGTGTTCTCTACAAGTGATGATATTTAGAGACTGAGTGCCCAAACTGTTACCTAAAACCCCTTTTTGTTTATCATAAAAAGTCAACATTGCAGTTAAACCTGAATACTGAGGTTTTAGATTAGGGAAAACAATTTATGCATTAAAAAAAACAATAACAGAGCTTTCAGTGATACAAACAGGCTACTGCAGCACTCATGACATTGGTTCACCATCACTGTGACCTATGCCTTTTCTGATTTTACAATGCCTATCTTCATCTTGCGTGGTTCTTGTGTTACAGAGACTTAGACGCTTCAGGGAGAAAATGTTTGAGCCACCTGTATTCAGTGGTACTTCATTTGTGGGCAGTTATTTCTTAGACTTCCTCTCTATAGTTAAATACAAATTTATAGGAGGCATGGATTTGCCCTGGCCCAACAGCCCAAGCCCTGGGGCTTAGTCACAGTCATTGAGCTTTGATTGTTTGTGGGATACACGTAGCCATCTAACTAAGCTGTAACCAAGTGACTGGCTGATAGGCTGAGCAGTAGTCAATTAAGTTGTTTTTTATGCTTCACTTTCATTTTTCCCCCTATAAATGTTGTCAGATCACATTGTTGGCTGGAGTTCTCAGAGCCAGCTCTGGTTCTGGAAGCTGTCTGATTCTCAAATCATGTTTTGTTCTTTGCTCAAATAAACTGTACTTGGCATAATCGGAATTTTCCCTTTCAAGTGTTGGCATAGTTGGCAGGATCCAAAGCAGAGCTCTAGCAACCTTCCAAACCCCTGGACCAACAAGTGCCTGGGCATAGGAACCCGGTGAGTCCCTGTGCCCACTGTTCTCTTGTGGCAGCTGAGGGTCACAGGGAGATTCTCTCTAGGACTCAGAGGCTCCATGGATTTGGGTTTTGAATTTGAACAAAATTTTGACCCAGACTGACTTTGGGAATAATGACAAATAGGACTGGGTCCTATAGGGAAGCCTCAGATGTCATATTGGGTCAGACAAACTGATATGGAGTCAATAGGTGGGTGAGGTTATTAGAAAACAGGTATCTATAGGTTTATTTGTATCTAGGAAGTAAGGAACTCTACCTGGAATTCTGTCTGGAGTTTGTTTATGCTGAGAGAAAGTACATAACCCTGGATGGTACCAATGCTCATTTGTGCTATGAGAGGGTGTTTAACCTTGCTGGGGTTTGGGGAATGGACTGGATCTGACAGAAACGGATCTGAACCTAGGATCTAGGACAGTCCCACTTGAAGTTCCAGCCAACTTCATGGGTAAGCATTCCAAGAAGCTATTTGTTCCTTTTTTGAGAAATGAATGAAACTTACTTGAATTTGGAATTAGTGGCCACATTGAGGGAGTTATGGTTTGGATAAAATTGTTTTTATTCACAGCACCAAAGTTCATTTTAAAAACTAGTACCTGGTGGCCTTGCACAGACTAAAGGATGAGAAAAAAATTGCTTATAGAATTTGAGCCTTAGATTCTTGGGGTCTGCTTCTCAAAATATCTTCATGGTTTGGGTAAAAATTTAAGTTTAGAACAATAGTGCAAGAAATTTTAGTCCATCGTAGGAAGTGCTTTGTCTCCTCTGATCATTGAGTCCTACCATGAACACAGTACTTTAGTGAAAAGAACATGGGCTGGATTGGGGAGCTGCCAGTTTTTAGTTATTTTGAGACCTGTAGGAAAGAAGGACGCATACCTGTGGAGGAAATCTCCATCGGTAGTATGTTTCATGCTCTGCACCTGGAGGAGAGAGAAGACTAAACCACTGGAAGCTTCTTACAATGGAGACAGCGAAGACGTGGGTCTGCATAACAAGCCTCACTGTGACTGCTGCATCTTAACTAGGCTTCTACTTATGCATTTCTTTGTTTGGGTAGGTGCTGGGGTTTAGGCTCCAATTTTTATTTACAACAATAATTAGGCAAAGGAAAGAAAAAAAGGAAAGCAGTCCCTTGACTCACCCCCTTTTCTGAAATGAGTAAAATGGTCAGGAGATGAAAAAACATACCATCAAAATGAATGGCTGGAGAGAGAGACAGAGACAGAGACAGAGACAGAGAGACAGAGACAGAGAGATACAGAGAGACAGAGACAGAGAGACAGAGAGAGACACAGAGAGACAGAGACAGAGAGAGACAGAGACAGAGAGACAGAGAGAGACACAGAGAGAGAGACAGAGACAGAGAGAGAGATATGACCGCTTTGCAACAAATCTGGCGGGTGCATTGCAATCTCCTCTGCTGTGACAACAGGTAGTCTTCTGAGGTTAAATGACAACAGCTAAGTATGTTTGGAGGGTCTGTCCTTGAGGACATGGAGGGGAGTCAAAAAGTGCTATGTTTTGCTGTTCTTTAGTGCCTTCATTTAAAGTAATCAATACATGAAAGTACCATACTTTTAGGATTTCCTGAACTCATTGGATGACTAACATTGTTTAATGAGCAGTTCCAGCAAAACTGTTCAGAATGAGTAAACTGAGTGAATGGAAATGGATGGGAATTTGCATATGAGATTGTCATAGTTCTGGGAATCTCTTTGAATAACTTGAGGTTTTTTAAGTTAGGTTAAATGAAGTGGCATATATTCATGACATATATGAGTCATTTTAAAGTTAGCTAAAGCACTCAAATTTGTCCCTTAACCATTCAGACATTATTTTGTGGAGGGAATAAGCTTGAAGGCAGTGGAGGCCTCATTAGTGAGAGATTTTTGGATTACCTCTATTGATCGGAGGAGGCTACTAGAATTTTTGAATAGCAAACAGCTGTTCACTGTTCTTATTGGTAAAATCAGTGCAAAGTCTTGACTAATTGAAAAAAAATTGAGTAATGAAATGGTAGGTCAGTGGAGGCTGATACTGACGCATACTTGACCAGATTTTCTTAGGGCCACGGATATAACAGCAAAGAGGGTAGATATAGTCCCTGCCTTTATGGGGCTCCTCCTCTTCAGAGGAGAAAGAGATGCACATGCATAGAACAAGAAAGAAAATGCAGAGCTAGGAACTGTGCTCAGTACAATGAAGCAAAAGAAGATTATCCTCTCACTTTACCTAGCTGAAAAGAGATGAACAGTGCAACTGAACTCCTCATGCCAGCTATTTTTGTTGGCAATTATTTAATACCAAACATAGTGCTGGTCTCACAGTTTAACGTTTGGTACTGAATAGATCATTCTGTTGGGAGGTCTTGTTTTTATGTTGCATAGAGAGGCTACAGGTACTTGTGTCTTGTTAGACATAAAAAGGGTTGTATTATAAAAATGATGTATTTCTAAAAATCGTGAAATTGTGCTTATCTACAAAATATGTTCAAAATCAGTCACTGAAAATAAAGGTTATTAAGAGGTAAATCCAAGATGGCGACCAGGTGAGCAGCAAAGAGGAATCCTCCCAAAGAGAGATCTCTAGCTTGAGACAGGCTTGGCAAGTGTGGGCGCTGGGTCCACAGCTGTGAAATTCCAACTGAACGTGTTGCTCTGCGCTACCTGAGCCTCGGCAGGGCAGCTCAATTTTGCCGCTGTGAGGAGCGGGCAGGCATGGAGAGCTGGGCGCCTGAGGCACTCGGCGCGGTGCGCAGGTGGCGGCTCGGCCGAGTCACACAAACCTGGCGGCACCACAGTGGGACTGTCCCTCCCATCTCCCAACCCTGCATGGCTCACCGGCGGCTGTGGCCAGAAATTGGCTTTTTGGTGGTTGTGAGGTGGGGCGGACTTGGAGCCCACGCTCCTGGGGCAGACTGCACTAATCCAGGTTGCGGACCGGGGCCCTGCTGAGGTCCCCGTCCCCAGAGCCAGCGCCCTCCTTGGCCTGAGCGCAGGCACTGTGGTGGCTGCAGTCGGCGGCTCCTGTGAGAGCACCGAGGAGGCAGAGAAGCGCTGGAGAGTGGCGGATCGCAGGCGGGACATGAGATATTGGCACTTTGGAGCTCTCCTGCCTGCATGGATTCCGGAATGGGTGAGGCAATTGCGTGCCGCAACCAGATCTCTGAGTCGGGGAGAAGCTCGACGCAGGGAGATACACCTGAGCGGCACTCCTGCCTGCACGATCCCAGGGACGGGTGAGTTGTTTGGTTGCCCCAGCAGGATTTCTGAGTTGGGGAAAAGCTCCGCCCAGCGAGGGACATCTGAGCGGCCCTACTGACTGCACAGACCCAGGGACAGAAGAGATGGGTGGGTGCCCCGACCAGATTTTTGAGTGGGAGAGGAGCTCCACCCAGGGAGGAACACCTGAGCAGCCCCCTGCCTGTGCCGTCCCCGGGGCAGTGAGCTGTTTATGCGCCCTAGCCAGGTCTCTGGGTAGGGAGTAGCTCAGGCCACAAAACAGCATATGAGCAGCCTATTGAGTGGAACTCTCAGCAGAAAGCTTAAGGGACATTCTCCCAAAGAGAAGGAGTCACTGGAGCAGCCCTTGCAACAGACCTTTGCCTGGTGAACTGCCTGGGTAATTTATAGCTCAATATTTTGGATCTGATACCCAAAAATGGGAAGACAGAAGAACAAAACGCAGTCTCAGAACTCAAACCCACCCAGAACAAGTCCTGGACGCGAGGATACAGGGGAACTAGGAAGCCATACACCTGCAAGTTCTGAAACAATTGCATCCGAAATGAAGAAACAACTCCATCAGGCCATAGAAGAGATTAAAGCAGAAATAAGACACATACCTTCAATAATCTCTCAGACAAAAAATGAACTGAAAACTATAATGGGAGAAATGTTCTGTACACGTAGAGAAGAAATAGATAAAAGAATAGAAGAAAGTAGGAAACAAATGGAAACTTTACAAGAGCAATTTAGGAATGAATTACCAAGAATGAAACAGGTCCAAAGAGATTGCCAGGAATTGAAAACTTCCACTGAAAGCTTGCAAAACCGCTTAAATGAAGCCGAAGATAGAATTTCAGACCTTGAAGACAGCATGGAAGCTAATGAGCGTGAAAGGAAGGATCTCATAAAATCATCAAAGACTCAAGAAAAATCAATCCAACAGCTGCAAGATGAGGCAAAACGAAATAATATTCGAGTAATAGGAGTCAGTGAAACAGCAGGAGACAACACAAAAGATATAAAAAAATATTTGCTGAAATAATAGCAGAAAATTTCCCAAACATGGTAAAACATACTGAAGTACAGTTAATCGAGGCATATAGAAACCCAGCGAGCCATAACCTAAAGAAAACCACACACAGACATATAATAGTCAAGATCCCAGACATCCAGCAAAAGAACACAATATTAAAAGCTGCTAGAGAAAAGAAACAGATCACCTATAAAGGAAAGTCCATCAGAATCACAGCAGACTTCTCAATGGAAACCATGAAATTAAGAAGAGCTTGGAGAGAGGTATTACAGATTCTGAGACAAAAGAGCTTCAAACCCAGACTGATGTATCCTGCAAAACTATCCTTCAAATTCAATGGAGAAATAAAACATTACCACAACAAAGAACAACTGAAGAACTTCGTGAGTGCCAAACCAGCATTGCAAGAAGCACTAAAAGATATTCTAGACAGAGAAAAAAATGACCACAATCTCAAGAACAACAATACAAAGAAACCCTCAAACAGAACAAGTAAGTAAACAGATAGCAATAGTAGGAAAACAACAAGTAAATAACATGACTAGAATAAGCCAACATATAACCATTAATGTAAATGGCCTCAATTCACCAGTCAAAAGGAAAAGATTGGCAGAGTGGTTTAAGGAACACAATCCAACGATATGCTATATATAGGAAACACATTTTACTCAAAAGGAAATCCACAGGCTGAAAGTTAAAGGATGGAAAACAATTCTCCATGCAATAGGTCCCCAGAAAAAAGCAGGGGCAGCTATTATGTTTGCAGACAATGTAAACTTCAAACCAAAAACAATCAAAAGACATAAAGAAGGCCATTACATACTAGTTAGGGGAAAGCTGCAAGAGGAAGAGATAACAATCCTGAACATTTATGCACCAAACAATGGAGCACCAAACTTTACAAGTCAAGTTTTAACAGACGTGAAAAATCAAATAACTAATAACACTATTTTAATGGGGGACCTAAACACCACTCTGACGCAAAGAGACAGGTCAACTGGACAGAAACTCAGCAAAGAAATAACATACCTGAACCAAAAGTGTGAACAAATGGACTTAGTAGATGTATACAGAGGGTTCCACCCCACAACATCAGAATACACATTTTTCTCAGCTGCACATGGGTCTTTCTCTAAAATTGACCACATTCTGGCCCATAGAGCATATCTACCTAAATGCAAAAGGACTGAAGTTATCCCATGCATATTATCTGACCACAGTACAACGAAACTGGAAATTAATGACAAAGGGAACTCCAAAAACCGCATAAACACTTGGAAATTAGACAACAACCTCCTCAACAACCAATGGGTCACACAAGAAGTTAAAGAAGAAATTAAAAAATACCTACAAATAAATGAAAATGCAAGTACAACCTACCAGAATCTGTGGGATGCAATGAAAGTAGTCCTCAGAGGGAGATTTATAGCAATGAACTCATATATAAAGAAAACAGAAAGACAGCAAATAAACAGCCTAATGCTACACCTCAGACTCTTAGAAAAAGAGCAACAAGCCAAACCAAAAGCCCAAAGAGGGAAGGAGATTATCAAACTCAGGGCAGAAATTAATGCAATTGAGATGAAGAAAACTCTACAAAAAATAAGTGAACCAAAGAGTTGGTTCTTTGAAGAATAAATAAAATTGATAAACCCCTAGCCAACCTTATCAAAAAAAGAAGGGAAAGAACTCAAATTCATGCAATAAGGAATGAAAAGGATGAAATCACCACAGATCCCACAGAAATCCAAGAGATCATTAATACCTACTTTGAAAATATTTACTCCCATAGGATAGAAAATTCAGAAGAAATGGACAGATTCCTAGAAAGGTAAAAATTACCAAAATTGAATCAGGAAGACTCAAAAATCCTGAACAACCCATTATCAATTAACAAGATTGAAGATGTCATAAAAAACTTACCATCTAAGAAAAGCCCAGGTCCTGATGGATTCACAGCAGAATTCTACAAAACATTCAGAGAAGATCTAATGCCAACACTTCTCAAACTCTTCAATGAAATAAAAAAGGAAGCAACTCTCCCTAACACATTTCGAGAGGCAAGTATCATACTGATACCAAAACCAGAGAAGGACCCAACCAAGAAAGAGAACTATAGGCCAATCTTTCTAATGAACATAGATGCAAAGATACTCAACAAAATACTAGCAAATAGAATACAGTGAATTATAAGGAAAATCATATAACGCGACCAGGTCGGATTTATTCCAGGAATGCAGGGATGGTTCAATATTTGCAAATCAATTAATGTAATACATCATATCAATACAGCCAAAGACAAAAGCCACATGATCATCTCAATAGATGCAATAATGGCTTTCGATAAAATCCAACATGCATTCATGTTAAAAACCTTAGAAAAAATAGGAATAGATGGCCTCTACCTCAATCTGATCAAAGCCATCTATGACAAACCAACAGCCAACATCATACTAAAAGGACAAAAACTGAAAACTTTCACTTTAAAGTCAGGAACAAGACAAGGGTGTCCATTGTCACCACTCCTATTCAACATAGTTCTGGAAGCATTAGCCAGAGCAATTAGACAAGAGAGAGAAATAAAAAGGAATAAGGATAGGAAAGGAAGAAGTTAAACTATCACTATTTGCAGATGACATGATACTATACATGGAGGACCACAAAAACTCCAC
>PVLD010026451.1:0-22175 GCA_004027595.1 Dinomys branickii | reverse complement strand
GACTTTCCCACGTCTCGCCCCGGCAGCCTGGTCCGCCCTACCACATCTCCCCCGGCATCTCAGAGAAATACGCCCAGTTTAAACTTCCCAGCCGAGGTCCCGGCATTCACGCTCGCCAAGTCTGTCTCGAGCTGGTGGTGTTTATTAAGGAGGTTCGCTCCCTTGCTGCTCACCTGGTCGCCATCTTCCCCGGATCCCCGTTATTAGAAACTTGTAACAACAGCAGATTCATGGAGTAAAAACCACTCCCCTGCCTTCTGATGCTACTGTGGTATTTATTTTTCTCCTTACTCAGGTTATTAGAAATCATGCCTCCCACCTATCAGTCAATCAAAAGATTAATCAACTCAGAAATTATCAAGCATATTCACACTTCCTTTTTTTTTTTTTTTTTTTTTTTTGCGGTACTGGGGATCGAACTCAGGACCCTGCGCTTACTAGGCAAGCGCTTATTCCACTGAGCTATATCCCCAGCCCCATATTCACACTTCCTGTACCACTCAGGGAAACAAAAGTCTTTGCCCTCTTATTTGAATAAACTTAAAAACTTTAACATACTTTGTACCAGCTAAGATGCCAGGATGCTCTCTGCATGCCAGGAGCTTCATCGTCATCAGTGGAATTGATTAAATGAAACCTTTGAGGTGCAGGTTGAGGGGAATCAATTCCACTCTTTAAAAGAAGGAAGGCATTTGTATTCAGTAATAACCGAGGTGTCCTCTATTCAATATTTCCCCTCAGGATCCTCTTGTGACTTTGCATCTCCAGTGTTTTACCACCATAGCATATTGCATATCTGTATCCAAAGAAAACTTTCAGACAGCAATGATCTACAGCCAGAAGAAATCCAAGGGAGGATTCAATTGCATTCATTGTACAACTGTGTGAACCTCTCTTGTAAGTTGTTTTTTAAACCATTGAAAACAGCATTCATTTTCTTACTGATTTTCGCTTAGTAGTGAATTTTTATTAAAAGTCTAACTTTCCATGTTCCTAGATGTATGTCTGGAATTAAGCACTAATAAACTATTCAGATATTTCCCAAACATTCATCAACTCATCCTTTTTGCAAGGAGTTTAGAGCCATGGCACCTAGATCCAATTTAGCTTGGTAGATGAATATATTTCAGTCTGAGAATTGAAAACAATCTCAAAAATTGTGGAAAACTCAATAGTCAAATTAAATTCAAAAATTTAAAACCTACTTTGAATGAGGAAGGATTAGAAGCAATTTTGGAATATATGGCAAGTCTTTTCAGCAAATCACTGGAAAAATATTACTGTGGATGCAAATATGGCCTCCCCACTTTCACACCTAAATTTTGTTGCAAAAGTGGGATTTAGCATTGATTTAGGAAAAAGCAAATTGTATTTTAGAGCTAATGTGATGCTTTCTTGTCACAACCTACCTCAGTTTGCATTCTTTGCTCTTCTTAACATCTAGAGGAAAATTGACAGTAATTAAGTGAACTGCTGAATCATACAAAGTTTTTTAAAAGTTGAATCATATTAATAAATCTAAAGAAAGGGAAGAAAACTATGATTTCATAGTGGAAGAGAAAGCCAAGGGAAACCTTACTTAAGATAGAGACAGATTATTGATTGACCTACAATTGACTTCTGCCCATATGGGTTGATAGAATTTATCTTCTTGTGAATTAACTGTAACATGGAGTTCTGGAGTGATAGTTAAGGGAGTAGAGCTCCACGAAAACTACAAAGCAATTTTTAAACATTTTTCTGTTTGATTATAAATTGTCTATACATTTTTCTATGAAAAATAAACAAATTAACTTTATTCTAAAGTTACTACATCAGTCCTTACATTGATTGTTTGCAAAACATCAGTTTGGAATATACTATGGAAAGTGAGTACACACAATAAAGAGGAAAGGGGCAGCCGACCACTTGTCTCCACTATTGCCTCCTGGGGGACAAGATGCCACATGTGGCGAATGTTCCCAGAGGCAGCCCCCACCCTGCAAAGGGAGCTCCACGCTCTGGATCACTCAGAACCAGAACAGAAACAAAAGCACATACCTCACCGTTCATTCATCCTGAGCCAGCCTCACTGACCAACGGTGCCAGGGGGCCTTCATTAAGTAGTTTTCTTCCTTTGCTGTCTGGGGATTTAACCCAGGGCTTTGAAGGTGCTAGGCAAGTACCCTAGCTGGACAGAGTCACATCAGTAGGATCCTTGGTGAAATTGCTTGTACTTTTCTTCCTTAGATGTGTAAATGTCTTCCTTGGGCTTCCTTCTCCTCTTTTTTCTTAGCCTAACAAACGGTGAAAGCCTATAGAACCATGACCCTCAGACTTTCAGAGGTGATCCTCTATTACTAAATAGTTTTGCTTTTCTAGCCGTACCACATTATTTCCCCTAATTATTGTTTGTTATGTTAAATAGATATCCAGAATAATTTTTGACTTACCACAACATGTCTTTGCAATATGCTGATGTTTCTATGAATATAAAGACATTCTCCAGGAGGCTGTTGTATTGGTCATAGAGGGCCAGAACTGTTCACTTTGAATGTAATTATGCAAAATAAATGAAAGAAATCTACCTTGCTGATATTTATGTAACATCTTTTAGAATAAATCTGGCTTACAAATAGAATGCGACCATTAGCTAGAAGCCATAACACATCATTATTTCACAGAACTTTACCCAAATGTCATGACTTTTTTTCAAATCAGCATTATTTGGCAAAGTAAAATAAAACAGAGAACACCAATTGACTTTTTCCCCAGCACTTCTGAAGAAGAAATAAAGCTACTTAAAAATCAATGAGGGCTGCACTTTCAGAAGTATTTTTAGTTATGTGTTTCTTGGAAACTATGATTCTTTCTGCACAATTCATCTTATTTTTTTGGAGCTTAATATTCTTGAGTTGTATTTAACTTCCCTATAAAACCGTAAAGAGTTGTTTGCAATGCTCAGTTGTATTAAAGCTATGTTCCCAATAACAATACTTATTGTAGAGGGGCTGCCAAATTACTTGTGCTATGAGTATCACAGCAGAGATTGTCTCTGTGGTTTATCTCTGGCCCTGATGTGTACACACTTGTACGCACAGCCCAGGGTCCTTGAGGTGCCTCCATAATTTGCTGCCTGCTCCACACATGAGGCAGCTCTCTGTGAGATCCTGTTCCTTTTGGATTTTAATTCTGTGCCAGGTGATCCATGATCTGTATTTTATTTGATTAAATAGCTTTTAATTAAAGTTTCTTTTTAATGACTGGATGACTTACAACCATTTTCATGCAAAGTTCTTAAAAATAATATCTTGACATAAAAGAATATTTCCAGAAGGACACATCTCAAATGAAACTATGAAAAAAAGACTTCTGCACAAGTTGTTCATTCATAAATTCTTCAGTCTCACCTCAGAACTATGATGAGGCAACCCCTGGAAGTGACAGAAAGGTAATATGAGGGTGTCAGGGGTAGGAATGAAAATTATAGTGAATTTTTTAATCAAATGTCATTTATTACTTACTAACAATAAAAGATACATTGCCATTAATCCTCCTCAAAATAGTCTCCTTCATTTTTAACATGCCTACGCCGTCATTCTTGCTACTTTCGAAGCAGTTCTGGAAGTTCCCTCTCTTGGGTGTCTATAGTTGTTTCATCATGGCCGCCCCGATAGCCTCAGTCTGTTGAGAAGGTTTTTGGCAGTCTCTGTCACATGAGAACCTTACACTTGTCCTCATCCACATTTTTCATTGGCGATGCCATCGTGTAAGTTGGGGCTCTTGCCCAAAGTAAAAAAGACCCTGAAAGGTAAATGTTGGTGAAACGCCATGATGATAGAACTTAAAGACATTTATGATACTTCAGAAATTGAGGACTGACATCCTTGAGTATGTATAGAGTGGTTACCTGTACTTATCATTTGTCAGGTTCCATTTAAAACACTTCACAATAATTATTTTACTTATTTCCTAAAACAACCTTTAAAACAGCTTTTATAACAATATTGAAATGGGGACGCTCCCTGTTCTCTTATCAGTGCGTCTTAACCATGTATGATGATTACATTCTGCGCTGGAGGACGGATACATGTATATAACACACCCTAATTCTTTTTCCTTAAAAAAAAAACTAACAAAAATGAAGGCAAAACCAAATTAACAAAAATGATGCATGACATCCCCTTCCCTTTTCTTCCCTCCCTACCCTCTCCTCTTTCCATCTCTTGCTACCTTTCCTTTTTGCAAAAGATACATCTCCCAATTTTCTACTATCTTTTATTTTGCTTCCTTTTTACATATCTTGTTTCTTATATAAGAGAAATTATGTGATATTTCAGCTTGTGTATCTGATTTATTTCACCTAACCTTATAATCTCATGATACATCTATTTTCCTATAAATGTCTCAGGTTTATCCTTCCTTATGGCAGAGTAGTACTACCTTGTGCATAAAGGCCTTACTTTCTTCTGAGATTAAGTAATTGGTTGGAGTCACAGCTGCTAAGTAGTAAACTCAAGATCTCAGTGTAGACAACCTGACTTCAGAGTTCTATCACAGTGTTCCATCTAAAGTAGTACTTTTCACATAAGAAAGTTCAACGTTCATTACTGAGAAAGTAGAATGGCATGGGAGCCCCAGATTCTCCGACACTCTGATTCAGTACTCAGATACCAAGAAACCCAGATGCTCTGTCTCAATAGGCTTCACTGGGCCAGAGATCTACAATCCCAGCATGTTCCCGGGTGATGCTGATGCTGTCCAACTGCAAACCACATTTTAAGTAGCACAGGCCTAAGGAGCTGTACAAATCAGCAAGACGGAGCTGCCTTGCTAGCGTGTTACCAGAATTGGGCACAAGTTCATTAAGCAGTCTTACATCCCTTTTGCTTTAGCTGGAAAAGTATCACCATGTTTCCATTTTTAAACTCAAATGGTTTTGTACGGGTGTTTTTAATTTATTTCCTGGCAATGCCCCTTCCCCATTCCGTACCTGAAATCTGACCTATCAATAAATATTTTTCAGAGTAAAGATACACAACTGCTCAGAAGTTCTTTCCCATAGTTTATTCAGCCTATGATCCTTTCGCTAAGGATCTTCCTTTTCTGTCCATAGCTGACCTTCTCACCAAGCTGTCCTGTAACTCCTCCTCAGGCTTCAGAGGGGCACCTCTGCTCTGTCCTGTCTTCTTTGGCTTCAAGCGAGTATTCTGCTCACAGACCCCCTTCGCTGCCTTATACTCGCATAACCAGCTTCAGTTTTGCATTTTCCTAACGGGTGTTCCGATGCCTTCTTAAATCATCTGGCTTCTCCTCTACTACAGTTTCATGCCGGACATTGCATCATTGGTTTCAGTTTAGGGATTAACACTTTTCCCAGGATGGTTGATGGTGGGAAATCCTGTACTTAAAGGGGAAAACGTACAGCAAATTTCTGCTGTCTTGACAGTGTTACATGACCCTTTGGCCTTAACAAGGGAATCTGAAAGTACTCTAACATTTATACATTTCCTTTGTGTAACCTATTTAGCTATGTCCACAGTAACCCTGTTAGAAAGAAAACTTTGTGTCAAAATATGAGCCAAGTTTCTCCACCTGCCACATCTGGCAGCATTTTCTGAGAATTTGCTGTGATTTCCAATGTCTTGTCTATGGGATGCACCCAGTTTGGGAACTGTAAGTCAGAATTTTCTTTTGAAATCAGAAAATGATCTCCCTGAAGTAAGAAAAGTACTTCTGGAGCTCACAAATTAAAAATCCAAAAAGTTATATTTAAAAAAAAATATTCATCTCATTCAGCCTTTTTTGAAAGAAGATATACACACTCTGTGGTTTAAAACAGTTGTTTAAAATTACACATTATATTTTGAATGCAAAAATTTCACTAGGCAGATTTATTTACAGATTCTATCTCAGAAAAATTTTACTTGCTGTTTGTTTTCTTTCTGATAGTTTTCATAAGCTATACATTAGCTATTAAAATGTCAAAATGTTTTAGTACCCTTTCAGAAGTAGGAGATCAAACCATGTTGCTATCTTATTTAGCCTCTTAATCAATAATTGAATAAACATGTTCATAATCATTTTTCTCCTGAGAAGTAAAAATACCTGCCCCCCCTGTAATAGCTTTTCAAAACATTTATAAATTCAATATTTAAAGAATATGCTTTGGCAATTTAGTATTAAAATGAAGACATCTACCCTAACAACTGCAACACAATACGTCTTTCAAAATACTTGTGCTTCATACTAATTTATTGTCCCTGTGCTTTCTCTAATTTTTAAAAAATATTTTTCCTATGGAACAGAATCAGAATATGCAGTGAATCTCTTCTGTGTATGTAGAACTTAGCTGCACCATTTTGCATAGCTCCACTATTAAAATATATAGGGTCCTGTCTCCAGGATTAGCAAAGAATACAGGCTAAACCAGGTGATTTACAAGTAATATAAGTGATTGTTAGAACATTGCCTTCAGAACTACTCTTTTTCTTTTGAAGATAGTATCTGAAGATTACTTTAAGATTCAAGCAAGCCATATCTAAAATTTCTGCCCAGCATTATAACAAAAAAAAGGAAAATAAAACTACCTTAGTTTATTATTTTCTTCAGGCACTGAAACTCACCAGTTTGAATGCCCCGAGTCACCCCTTCCTCCATCCACCTACTCTGCAACAAACATCAACTGTCTGTCATATCTAATTACCAAGAGAATGGAGGACCCCCATTTCCCATTTCTTCTGCACTGTGGTTGCAATACTGCATTATTTGAATCTTCAAAGATCACCTTTCCCACATTGTCCTAATCCAAATATATTATTAACTTATTCAATTAATGACATCACTGTTCTGGATTTCAAAGTTTGCAACCTGTAACAATCCTTGATAATTTCTGATTATAGTCCAGTGTGTGAAAATAAAGCCTATATTGAAATATAGAAGAAAATGCTGAGGTGGGACCCTTATCTAAGGGAAGTCTCCAAAAAATTCTGTGTTCCCTTAACTTTCTACAAATATTCCAAATATTCACATATCCACAGAGGGAACTTGGGACCTGTTCATGAACACGTTCAATGACATTTTTACAAAATTGCAGATGTAGAGCAGGGGCCCTCTGTTTAGATTGCAAGCTACTTTCTGTGTTAAGTGATTAAACAGGTTTCCTTTCACTTTGCATTTCTCTTTTTCCAGTGGCTGTAAAGAAGGGAAAAGAAACTTATATAAAACAAACTCAATATACAAGTACTAATGGACTCAGTAACATTTAGTACTGGCAAATTGCTGAAAATTTGTCAGGTAATGTGATTTTGTTTTCAATTTATGCCACTGAAATGTAATGTAATGTCTAATGCCAAGGGAAAAAAAAAAAAAAACACACTACACTCCATAAAACTATATTACTGTATATGGGTTTGGCATTTGAAGAGCAAATGAGAGAAAGTTGCCCTTTTCTGTATTTCTTAAACAGTGTATAAAGTTGTTAGATTATACTGTAACATTTTATGAAATCCTTTGTGCTATAAGAAAATTGCCTTCAAGACCACTGGTGATGTGAACCAAATGTACAGCATATGACTGAGAACTCAAATAGCAGTGGCGGGGAAAGATGTGAATTGGGAGTTCAGACACCACAGGCATCCGGATGGTCTTTAGCAATTGTGCCAAACTGAGATTTTAGATACTGGACCAAGAGAAAGGAAAACAGTTAAGTTTCACATACATGCATGAAAGCCTTAGTAAGGCATATTTAAATCAAGTAACTGCATAGGGTGATTCTATATTCTTTTAAAATACTACACATGCAAATCCCTCAAATAGAGATGTTAAATGTTTTGTTTTACAATCTAATGTGCTCCACTGAGAGAGAAGCGTGGGTAAATATTGAGAGTACCTTATCTTGGAAAAGTTTATATGGAAGTTCCAGAGAAACATCTAGGTTTTATTCATTACCTGTAGGTTTTTTATTAATTTGAATAATTTCCTTACCTTTCAGATCCTATTTCCTTATTGGAAATATTAACATAGTAAGGGTGGGATCTTCTTTAGATGTCTCACAAGTTCGTTGTGAAGATCAGATTAAATGCATGTTTGACCACTTTAAAATGAGCAGATGCAGTCTTATGTCCCTGAAATCTTGTCCTCTCTTACAAAGAGGAATCTAGATTGATGCCTTGGTTGAAGATCATCACAGCCCTTTGCTGGCTCTGTGTGTTTTCAAACATAACAAATTATACAATGAAAATCAAATCTTTGAGGTTCTAGTCCCTGCTTACGTCCTAAATTCATGGTGCTCACATGGTTCCATAGAAATTGAAAATGACTCATTAAATGATTATGGAAATGTAGTTTGATGCAAGTTCTCAAGCAAATTTTGGAAGGCAACTCCTGTGTTTACCCATGAAAGTTTGTCCAAAGATTATGAAATTAGAGACATTCTTTTAGCCATGTATAGTGGACCTACTCTAAGGTCATCTGCTATAAGTAGTGACCTTGCTCCAAGCATGAGCCCTAGACAGCCTCAATCAAATAGTGAAAATGACTCACTACCTTGCTTATGTGTGTAGAAATAAAACCATGCATCAACTAAGGCACGGATTCAAGCCATCCTCTCCTTACCCACCACTACTATCAAATTATTGTGTGACATTGTTATCAAATTAAGGTGTGACATTTCTTTTGATCGGCTGTTTTTCTTTTACTTTGAGCTTTGAGTGGTCTTTCCTTAGGCAGTTTTCTAATGATTGATTGTGAAGATTTCAAAATGTTAACTTTCCCAACTGACTTCAATGTGTTCTAAAATAGCTCAGCCTTAAATTTTGAAAACTTAGACGCATGAAAGGTAGATTTTCCTGTTCAGCTGCTCTCTTACTTCTGCCCCGAAATAATTATTTCCTAGAGTTTTCTTCTACCTTTTATTTGCTGAAAATTTTATTATTTCACCCAAAAAAATGAAGCCTCCCTTCATTGTATTCATGTCTTTAGGCTCCCCACGTGTATTTTTATGCTATCCATTTTTGCTCACATAGTTCACGCATTTTACTTGTGAAGTTCCTCTATAATATAGTTATAAAAGTACAGGAATTTACAGTCCACTCATGCCTATGGGTGAGGCAAGGTCTAGAAAGCAGCTCAGAATGCTGAGAGCAGAATAGTGAAAATAATTCCTCTTTGCTTTGTATTTTAAAAATCTTGTGTAGTCTAGAAATGTCAGGTATTACCAGTGTATTGTGGGCACAAATTTCTAATCGCAAATTTTGCTGCTTGATAATATGTCAGCAACCCCAAATGTAGAATTTTAAGATGTAAACTTTCAAAGAGGGTGTGGACACCTAGGTAGAAACAGCTCATCTGATGCTCTCAATTTATTGTTCACATGGAATATGTGATGTTGTTAGCTGGGCGTGGAGGTGCACACCTGTCATTCCAGCACACTACGGAGCTTGAGGCAGGAGGGTAGTGATGAGCTTGAGGGCAGCCTGGGCTATGTAGTGAGTTCGAGATCACCCCGAGCTACGCAGCAGGACTTGCCTCGGAAACACCAACAATAATAATAATAATAGTCTTAAACTTTTAGATCATGTTTCACATTTGTATCGACTCAATGTTAGTCTTCATCTCCCATCTTATAACAACTTACTTCAGAAATGAGTAAAAAATTGAGAAAAGTGTCCTCAGCCGTGTCTTCCATCAGGAAGGATTCTACAATTATTTTTATCCTTTCTGATTCCTTGTAGCCTTCTTTTGGCCTTTTACCTTCCCAAAAACAATTCCGTAATTTTTCCATTGCTCCTTGACCTACCCCTGAATCAAGCATTGGTTTCCATGCTGCTTCTGTTGCTATTGGAGTGAGATGTTTATCTCATCTTACTCAGATCTAAAAAAAAAAAATCTTACTGAAGCTCTTCATCATTCATTTTCTTGGCAGAGATGAAGCATTCGTTCTCACTTGTGTCTCACCTCACGATGCATTGTTAATTCTTCAGAATCACGTCAAACCTGTTCATCTCTGCCTTGTTTTTCAACCGTGTTGGGGGGTTTTACACTTTTGTGACTTGCCTTTTCAGAATTTCATATTATCCTTTTGCCATGTTTCAATTTCATGCTACGCTGAAATTGTGGCTCTTCTCAGGGCCCTTTTCTTTTTGTCATTATTTACTTTTCTTTATCTATCCTTGGACGATTTTGAGCTTTTCATCTTACACCCTCCCAGGATTGCACGGATATTTTCTCCATTGTAGAAGCTCTTGTTAATTTTTCACTGTATTCTTCCTTTTGTTCTTGATGTGAGTCAAACTGCCACCTGACTTGCTACAATTATAACTGAAAATTTTTGTGGAATTATCCCTAACCTCATACTTAGTAGTTAGAACTTCCCTTATTCACACTTTAATTTCCCCATTTATATCTAAAATCAAATTTTATCTCCCCGTATTTTATTTCTATTCTATTTTACTGCTTCATATTCTTTTTATATTTTTCAAAGACTATTTTAAACTAATTTTCCTGTCCTGAAAATTTCCATTTCATTATCTTTTCCTTTTTAAAAAAAAACTAGAGCATTAACCCCGCTCTTAATCGGTTCCAAATCTTTCTGCCTTGATTCCATCTATTTCTGTCCTTCAAAGAATGTACCATATTGACAAGAAAAGGCATACTTTAGATTTAAATCTACAACTTACATCTAGAGTATAGACTATTAAAGACAAAGTAATCATTCTGCCTGCCAGTGCTGTTAAAACTGATTCTCAAAATAGCTCTTTCCTTTTCATGTATCATTACAAGTTTTATACATTTGTATCTATATACATTTATACACACATACATATATATACATGCTTAGATACGTATACCTTTTGATAGCTTTACCTATAACAAGAGCAATAATTCTAACAACTTAACATTCTGTAACAGCAGCCAAACAAGCCAGTTGTGGACAAACAGCATTTTGTAGCGTCAGTGTAAATTTTCCTCTTGAATGGTTTTCCTTTATTTATATTCACCATAATGTTTTAATGGGGAAGATTTTCCTTTCCTAAAACTTTAAAATAACTATGTTGGTTTGGAAAACTGTTTTCTTAAGTTTACATGTCTTGTCAGTGCAGTGCTACCATTTATAGAATTCAGGTGTCCTAGAAATTCCATTATTTCCACAATAGCCACTAAAATTTTAACTGTGTAAATCTTTCCCCATTAGAATGCTCTTCCTCTTAATATTTAATGACTAGTCCTGAAAAATCAAAATTGTACTTTATTTTCATTTATTCCCATGTAATTATCCACAGATAATTTATTATTGAATTTTCTTGATTTTGGTTTTTATAAGACATAAAGCACATGATATATATTCTTAAATGTGTTGTCTATTTCTTTGAACATATGTATAAACTTAACCCACATTCATTCACACAGAACTAATTGATTTTCCTCCTTGCTGTACAATATTTCATGATAAATACATATATCTTTGCATCATTTTCAGATTTATTTTACTTAAGACAAATTCCTATAACTAGCGTTATTAATGCAAAGGTGACTTATTTTTAGGCTTATAATATGTAGCAAAGATTTGTACTCTAAAACTTGCCCTCTAAGAGAAGTTTCTGAGAATACCATTTTACCCTACCTCATCAATGCTATGACTGCATTTTTTCTAATTTCTGTCATCTGAATCAATATGGTACCCCTGACAGTGAGTTTGTTATGATCCAGATGAACTTTCCCAGAAGAAATTGTTCACTTAGACTTGAATATAGGATGTTGGTTTTGTTTCCTAATTTCTGCATATGCAAAATTCTATTTAGAGTGACCAATGAATCTATAACGTCTTGGACATCAGCATCAAAAGAAAAATATCAGAACTTGGCTTTTTACTGGAAGGAAATCATTTCCTCAAATGAAGTTGTGAGTGAAATCAATTTGGTTCAATTTTAAATACGCGCACATGAAATTATTGCAGTGTGTAACTGGCATCTGTTTTCTGGCTAGATCTACTCATTGCTTTTCCCTGTGGCCCTTTGGCCCCTGTTAACTGGCATCTCTCTACAAGAGGTGACTGAATCAAAAGACTGCTTCACAATCAGAATCATTCAAAGTACAGGTTTGCTACTCTTGTTACCAGCTAAGGAAGGGTAATAATTTACAAAACCAAAGCCCTCTTCATGGCAAACTGTTTACCAATATAAGTAAAATATTTTCTCAGAAATTTAACTTTTGTTGCATTATGTATCCCAAACTTATATTTAAAGCCTTAAATATGTTTGGTATTTTTCCCCTTTCTCCATGAAAAATTTAAATACATCCTAAATGTTTCATTTATTAATCTTTTCCTTGGCACTTTGAGTTTGGTTTGCAAAGAGGACCTAGAAAATAAATTCTCAGAGGGAAGAGAATTTGAGTGGTTGTAAAGATTTTGATATGTTTTTGCTTCCCCCCCCCCTTCTTTCCCTTCTTAAGAATCTTAGGGTTGGGGGAGAAAGAACCTAACAACAGTAATCAGTGAGATCTTTTTCCAGGTATAGATCAAAATGGACTTAGACATGATCTTCTGCTTCAGCTCTTTGATTGGAAGCTTCTATAAAGTATGGTTGGCATAACAGAAGACCTCTTCCTCATATAACTCTATTGCTTCATAACTCTGTTTTAGATAAATAACAAGAGGCTCTAAAAATTATTGAATTGTTTTTTATAATAACTTTTGGTGTTCTGAAACCTTGAGTGGATCACATTTGTGTTGGAAATTTGTAATTCTTTTGCTGTTGCTGCTTTTTATTGCATAAGTAAGCCTTTAAAATACAGCATCCCACATAAAAGGCATGGGACAGATCATTGTTTAATAAATCAAAGACAACAGGAATTCAGGCTGTAGCCTTCCTTTAGCGCAATTAACAGAGTTGCTCTAATGAATTTCCTCTTAAAATTTCAGTTCCTTAAAGCAGACTTAATTATACAATGGAGAACTAGAAAGTACCCGATATTACTTTGCAATAACATCTGGACTCAATTTGAGGGTTTTTTATAAATTTATATTTATGTACATACCCAACACCCTTGCAAATTTTGATTTCTAATTTTGATCTTGGCCTCTCCACTTGTAAACTGACCTTAGCGTGTATGGGTTCACAAAATTTTGACTGCATCTAAAAGAGCGTTGGAAGTGGCTAAGGAATAAAATAGTACATTGGCTAAATATACTAAGGCTAGGATTTATCTACTCATCAACAATACCAGCATCTAAAAGTTCTTAAGGTTTCTCTCCCTGTGTTTTTCTCTCCTTGTTCTTGCTTTCAGTCTTTTGCATTGCCAGCTTCTCTAAGATGAGCCTCCTTCTTTGTAAAAGAGGAGCTAATCAAGAGGATTAAGATTCCATGACTTGCCATGTTTGCCTGTCAAAAGAGGAACTCATACTCTTAATTCTGTAATCGTACAAAGCTATGTACTTCACTTAGGTTGAGGCACTTGGATCACATAGTCACACCTGAAGCCAAGGAATCCCATTCTTACTGACTCAGGCTGACTGACAGCCCATTCTTAAATCAACCCTGTGTTGAAGACTATGGATTTACCTTGATTGTCTCAGGCCTTAGGGCCTCCTCCCATAGATGTGGGAGCCCTCAAGCCTGCCAAATGGCCACGCTGCTGTATACTTGGGAAAGTAAACTAAGGTACTGATAAAGCAAGTTTCAATCTGGTCTACATATACTCAAGGCCTTGAATGTCATATTCAGTAGTTTAGAATGTGAAGAGAAAGCATCACTTCTTGAGAACATTTGACTGAGATCGTATTTAGCCTATTTGTGGCAAACCTTAGGGACAGAACTGGGCATCAATAGGCCATTGTCCCTGTTTTACAGGAAAGCAGACTCACATGTTATTCATGTAACACAAACGATGTTTTTTAATGTGAAAATAAATTCAAAGTGTAGATGCACTATTGACATTAATCAGAATTTTCTCCTGACATTCTTGGAACTGATAAGAATGCAAACTAATATTCATAGCAATGCTCCAGATACTAGCTGTACACAGACTATGTCTTAAATTTCTTATCAACTTACGAGTTTGATATTTTCATAAACTTTGGGAAGAAGGAAGGTGAGGCTTCAGGAATTTCAGTAACTTGCTCAAATAGGTAACAGAGAAATGATGCGTAAGGAAATTTGCTGGTGATCTCTAATCTATACACTTAGTCTACAAGTTCATAGTTGATGAAAAATCATGCATATTGGGTGCTTTGAATGATCATTGGCTTCAAGTTTGAGGGTAAGGGGCTAACTGACTCATAGAGTTGGCTCTTTCTGCTTTTGAAAGTGCATACCAGGATCTTAAGACTATTTATGTATACTTTGTAAGAGACTTTTAAAAGTTAGATGAACGATAATTAGTTAAATTAAGCCTCAATCTGAATGCATTTATATTTTCTCCAAATATTTAATAAATCCTGTAAAAGTAGGGGCCAACGGAGCTATAGGCCAGAGTGAGGAGACAGACAGAAACTTTTCCCTTCCTTACTCGCTGCTTTCTTGAACGAGGCCAAAAGGACCTTGCAGGTGAGGTTGGAACACTTCACTCAATTATTGTGCTTGATGGAAATGTTGGAATTTGGGAAAAACTCCAAATGGATGTAATAATTTTTAGGGAATTGGAGAATACATGAAATATAACCTAGGATAGTGAAAAATAATGGATATTGGCAAAAATAGTCTTGAACCCTTCCGTGCTCTGGTAGACTCTGATTTGGAAAACTCCTTTGAGAAAAGTGTTTAGGAGTCATCCTGTCTATCTTTTTGGACTTTATGCCCACTACATGTGAGCATTTGCAGCCAGAAATAAGCTGCAGGTGCATTAAGAAAGGAATGGAAAATACATGGACTATTATAAATTCATGAAGTGATCGAATAGTGGCAAACTCCAGGATCTGGAATAGGGTATCCCATTCTGGCTGCATCTGCTTATGTTCTCTTAAAACGTATGGTTAGTTTTTATAAGGACCTAAACTTGTAGACGAAAGGTAAATTTTAAAATTTGCCTCTGGTATTTAAATTTGGTAAAGCGTAATAAACTGGTCATATTCTCTTAGCTTTTAGAAAGAGAGTGTTATTTCAAACAATAGACCCACATTCTTATGTTAAGAAAAGAATTATACTTTCTGAAGCTTTGGTTTCTGAAACTCAAAGTTGGCACATAAAAGAATCCCATTAATGTTCAACCGTACTTCACTGCTCAGGCCACAAACACTTTTAGAGTAATTACTCCTATTTTGTAAAATGTATATCTTAATGGAACTCTTCATTTTCACTATTCTTATGATTTAGCTTCTTTTTCTTCTTTTTCTTTTTATATTTAAACCATTTGGTCACCACTTGTTTCAGTAATTTCAACTCTTTACACTCCCCAAACTTAGATGTATCTATAAACATACCCTTCAATAAAATTGACTGCACTCCAAATTAAAATCAAATTGGACAGTATTTCAAGAAGCATTTAAAATTTGAAAGATTTGAATTTAATGTTGAACAGTTTCTAGATCTCAGATACGTGACATAGACGGTGTGCAAACGCCGGAAGGAAGTGGTAGAAATTGGGTCTCATGTTTGAAGCTTTTGTCACCATTTTATTGGGATTATAGAATGAATTTCTGTGACTTCATCTCCATAATTGGCATCTTATATAAAGGAAATATGTAACTTCGCTATTACCAAGTGCCAACCTGGTGCCTTCATGAATAATAAATTGTGTACAGGTAGAGGTCAACATGATAATTATGTTGTTTTATTTTTCATAAAGTTACAACTCTCAGACCACTGGTAAGTGGTAATGCTGCAAGCAGACATAGCTAAGTGTAATGAAATCTTATGTTTATGGTAAAGAATAGCCCTAATGTCTAAGTTTATGTCCTTGCTTCCATGTATAGCTACTATGGCAACAAGAAACTAAAAATATCCAACTGTGTAACAGACCTATATTGTAGAGTTGGTTAATTTCTTTTTCTAATTGAGTTTTTCAAACTTGTTAATGGATTCTGTCACGGGCTAAAAATATTAGAGCCGACTGGCAGTAGCCACAAATATATCCTGAAGATGGAGACCACAGTACCAGAGCTTAGAAGACCCCTAATTTAGGAATTACCTATGTTGGCCAAGTACCCAGTTCCTGGTTTTTTAGCCATGAAATCAGTAAAAATGACAAAGCCATCTGGTATACATGCACACAGAAAGAGACAGCAGTTCCCCTTTATCCAGGTTTATTGCTCTATGGTGTAGAGATTATTTACTCAGTGTTGAAGTTATACTCCCCAAAATAAGAAAATATAATAATACCCAGTAAAAATGAAAATGTAACACTTGTTGAACACTTCTTTGGCCATTTTCTTTTCGTGGGAAACAAAAAAGCTGTACAGCATAGGGGCTGAGAGTGCTGGCTAGTTTTGTAACACAAAGATGGTCCCTTAGCCTCTCTGTGTCTTATTCTTCTGTTTTGAAATGAGGGCATTGTTGGGATATAACACTTTTGATTGCCATAATAAAAGAGCACAATGTGTAACATGTCTGGTACATGCTAAGTGCTTAATAAATGTTATTAGTGTGTTATGTTGTTTCAAATTCTCATAAAAACATTGCAGGAAAGTATTATTAGGATGAAGCATTAGGAATCTTAATTAGACCCATAGCAGGCCTGTGACTGAAATCTAGACCTGGCAGACACCTGAACACACCTGTTGTTCTGACATAATATGCAAATAAAGGCTACAAAATAGGTGCCTGCTGGTATCATTCCATAAATGGGCACTCAGGTGCTTACTGGAGAAAATAATTGGTCACTAACTCAATTTTTCTCTGTTTTATTTTCTGTAAATAAATAGCATGTAAATTTATCCTAAAGGAAAAATTTTTAATAGTCCAATTAAGTATTTGCAGTGTGCTGGGTGTTTTTCAAAAAGCTTTATATGGGTTAAATTATTGTGTCTTTGTCCCCACAGAGTGGTTAAATAAGTTGCCAAAAAAAAAAATCACAGAAAGAAAGGGATTGTGGTTTTATTTTTACCACTACACTTTAAGTAAATCAAGAGACAGTTATATTCTCGGATATGAAGACTCAATATTAACAGGAATCTGTAAAGTGAATGCAATCTCAATCCCATTTCTATAGATTCTTAAGGAGAACTTGCGAATACGATTTTAAAAGTAATCAGAAACAAATATTTAAGGGTAGAAAGCAATTAAAGATGAACATGGTGAGATTTGTCATAAATGATAGAAAAACATGCCATAAAATCTGTAATAAATACAAGGCTGCTTGCCTGACACTAGACACAAAATTAGTACCAATGGCAGAATGAAGTGTTCAGAAATGACCCTTGATAATTTTGAAATTTTAATGTACGGTCAAGCTACCATTTTGAAGTATTTTCAACTTATAGAAAGAGAGACGGGTTAAACAGCTATCATACTGCAAACAGAGATACTCTTTTGAAAGAGCTGACTCACTTGCGTAGTTCAAGACCAAATTCCTCATGGGTTAAGAAAAGCAAGCACAAATACCATAAACCATGAATTTTTTAGAAGAAAAGTTAAAATAACATTTCTTTTTTTAATTTTAAAGAGAAAGAAATAATTAAAAGGATATAGAATTTCAAAACAAGATGAGAGGAAATTAACAATGGTAATTACGTTGCGTATAGTTATCTTCAAAGTTTTTGCTCAGATTACAAGATATAGGCATGCAAGGTGTATCAAACAATATAAGGACCAACTGTTCCTTTCAATGAACTAAGAGAAATTAGTACAATTATCTTAGTTGTGTATGTGCATGTATGTGTGTGTGTGTATAAAATATATGTTTTGTTTCATTTTTAATTTTCTCTTCCTTTTTTTCTCCTTGTCTCCATCCCAATTGCTCTTTCCTTTTGAGCAGTTTCTTTCCCTTTCACAATATCTGTTGCGCCTTTTGGATCTTATTTACTCTTTTCTTTCTTATAAGAGTGAGACAATACCGTGTTTACACATGTGAGTCTGGTTTATTTCACTTATGAGTATTTCTTATAATTTTGAAATAAAAAAATCTGCCCTGCAGAAAACATAGATGGTACTAAAGATAAACATAAATGTGAGTTTTTCCTTATGTCTTTTATCATTTTAGCAAAGTGTACATTTGTAAGGCTTACACTGAGTTCAGTTTGAATTTTTAAAAACATGGAGACTGCTCATACTTGTTCTGGTGGTTCTAACGCAATTATACTCCCAGTAATAAAGAATAGAAGAGTAACTACATATTAGGTATAAAAACTCTTATATAGTAAACTAGAATAAGTAGCACAATGAGCTTAATTCTCTTCCCTACAGGTACTTAAACTTGCAAAGATAAAATTCTAGGACCATAAAAGGTAAAGTATATTCCAGGTCATCTAGCATAATTTTATTTCCAGAAAATTTCAGTTCTAGGTACTTATTGTTAGCAAGATTCTTTATCTCTTCATCTAACATTGTTTCCACTTAGTATCTTTGCATTTCAGTGTGGAGGAATATCTTCAGTGTTCTGTGTGGGGCAAGTACAGTCGTACTCATATTCCCTCAGATTTGGTTTCCCACCGTGGAACGTCTTCATTTCTCTTTCCCATTATGAAACACACTATTTTTCTGGATATAATATTCTTAGTTGACATATTATTTTCATTTGTCACATTAAAAATACCATCTCTTTCTCTCTTATGTATATATAGTTTTTGGTATCAGCACCTTGCCAGGCAGGTGCGGTGCCACTGAGCTATCTCCCTGGCCCCCCTTTCTTTCTTGACCTTTGTGTTTTCTCATGAATTATCCACTGTGAGTCTAACAGAGGAAATCCTGTACCTGACAAGGACCTTCCCTTTTACTGCTTTTCTTCTTCGTCTCTGACAATTTGACTACACATAACAGGTCTTGGTGTATATTTCTTTGCAGTTATGCTTCCTGGAGTTCAGTGGGCTTCTTAAATGTGTAGATTCATATTTCTTTTTAAGTTGAATTTAAGAAGGCCTTCATCATTATGTTTTCAAATATTCTTTCTATTTTCCTAATCTTCCCTGCAGTTTATGTTATGAATTATATACACTTAATGGTATTGTGCAAGTCTCTTTAGGCTATTGTCAACTAAGTTCAATTCTTTTTCTGTTCATAATACTGAATAATTTCTGTTAATTTTTCACCATGTTCACAGGTAATTTTTTTATGATTGGTCAAATCTACCATTGAAATTCTATACTGAATTTTTCAATTTGATTAGTGTAATTTTCAGTCCCAGGATTTGTTCATTACAACATTATTTTAAATTATTTCACTTCTGATAATGTGTATTAATTGCACACTAGATGATCACAAAATAGGGTGAATATTTAAGCTTTCAAAATAACTTATTGCATTAAAATACACACTGGCTTTAATTGCCCTCAAGATACCCCTCCTAACATACTCACCAGCATTCAACAGACACATCCCCGTCATTTTTGCCACTTCCTGAAGCAATTCTAGAAGTCTTCTTTCATGAGTGTTTTTAGTTGGATTATTATGGCTGCCTCAGTGTTCTGAAATAATTCAAAATGTTTACATTTCATGGTCATTTTGACTCTGGAGATGAGCATGAAGTCACATAGTGCCAGATCAAGTGAACAAGGTAGATGAGGATGTGCCATAAGGTTTTTGACAGAAATTGATGTAAAAACTTCAAATTAATCAGCCACAATAGCACAAATTAAGACTCTCAACAAAGACAATTTCCAGAACTGCTTCAGCAAAAGGTAAGAAGTTTAGGACAGGGGTGTTCAACCCAAGGGAAAACATTTTGAAGGGGATTAAGGGCAATGTATCTTTAACTGTAATAAATTATTTTATTGAAAGAACATATTTTTTATCATCCCTTGTACATGTTAATGCAGTTCCATGTAATATTTCAAAATATACATACAGCGTGCACTGATTAAGACCAACCTTTTGCTTGCCTTTCCGCTCACCTTTCCCAAACTCTAGTATTCACCATCCTATGGCTGATTGACCTTTTTGGCTTTCATATATGACAGAGAATGTGTCGTTGTCTTTCTGAACATGGCTCACTTCATTCAACGTGATTTTGTTTCAAGTGACAGGATTTAATTCATATATATATGAATTATGAGTCCGATGTAGACTTACCACTCCATACCCTGCCTTCCTTGTCCCATTTTCCATGAAGGAGCTGCCATCACAGCAAAGGGTCAAATCAGGGTCAGTGAGGGATGTGTCTAATAAGTCTTCTCTAGCTGTACATGTATGGAGAATTACCTGTTCCCAGTCATGTCTGTCAGCCTCAATTTCTTCCTTTTTTGACATAAAAGTAGCAGGGTTTAAGGAGAAACATGTCTTTACTTGGGTGGCTGGTCCTTGTAGAAGTAGAGTCTGGTATTTAAGAAGTTGACTGTCTGATAGCCAGGGGCTCCCTTTGGAAGTTCTGCCACATCGTGAGGCATATATAGAGTGAGATGTTGATATATAGTCAGCTTGGATGCTTCAGCACTAAGTGAGCTACAGCTACCATAGCTCTAAGGCAAGAAGGCCATCCCTTTGCTACAATGTCTAATTTATTATGCATATACCCCATAGGTTATTCAGTGGGTCTCCAACCCTGTGCAAGTACTCCCAAAGCTATATCTCATCTCTCGTGGACATATAATTTGAAATGGTGTCCTGTGGGGAGGCTTAGGCCTGGGACATTTAGAAGAGCTTGTTTCAGGTTCTCAAATGAATTTTGGGAATCAGGTTCCCAGGTTAAAATATGGGTATCTATCTTTTGGGCATGTTTTATAAATTGATAAAGGGGTCTCTCAATATCCCCATATCCTGATATCCAAAGGAGACAAAAGCCTGTAATCACTAGGAATTCCTTTAGCTGTTTTAGGATCTTGGGCTGCGGGAAGGAAAGAATTGGTTTGATTCTGTCTGTTCCTAGCATTTGCATTCTCTTGGATTTAACTACTCATCTGCTGATTGGCATCTAGGCTGACTCTGTGTCTTAGTTATTATAAATAAAGTCCCAGTGAACAAAAGTATACAGATATCTCTGATGTGTGGATTTCTTGTCCTTAGGATATGTACACAAAAGTGGGATAGTAAGATTAAATAGTAGATGTATTTTTAGTTTTTTAAAGCCTTTGCACACTTTGCTCCATAATGATTAATTTATATTCCCCAAATAAGTGTGTGAGAGTTTCCTTTACTCCACAGACTCCCCAGCATTCATTATTTTGGATTTGGGATAGTAGTCATTTTAACTTGCATAAGATGACATATGGCATTTTAAACATATTTACATGGCTAGTAACAATGAGCATTCTTTCATATATTTTTTAACCCTTGGTATTTCTTCTTTTGAACAGTACCTGTTCAAATCATTTGCCCATTTATAAACTGTGTTGCTTAGATTTTTGGAAAGGTTGTTGAATTACTTACAAATTCTGGATATTTATCCTATCTCACATGAAAAGTTTGCAAGTTCTTTATCCAATTATGGACACTGTATTTTTCACCCCATTATGTTTTTTTATTTAGTTTTTTTTTTAATTTTAAAGAGAATAGTTTTAAAAAGAACAATAGCAAAATACAAGCAAAGCAAAGATATTAAAAATGGTACAGTGTTTCAAACCAAATGATAGAGATCAACAGTGGTTGTTATATTACATATTGTTATATTCAACAAAGTTGCTTAGATTACCAGATTTAAGAATGGAAGATTGATATTGATTGTGTTTTGATGTGCAAAACTTTTCAGTTTGATGTTATCCAGTTTGTTTATTTTTTTCCTGTCCTTTGGGGATTATGACCAAAAAATTATTGCCTGTACCAGTGTCCTAAATATCCTGTGCTTTTTCCCAGTATGATCAGAGTTTCGTGTCTTTTATTTAGGTCTCAGTTATGGCTTGTGCCTAGATGTTCCCACAAAGCCTCATGCAGTCATAGGTGGGGATTTGGGGATGTGTTTGGATGAAGAGTGTATGAGGCTGGAAATAATACATGATGCAATGTTAGGCTCAATGTTCATCAGGATTAAGGATGTGAGTGCTACTTGCCCTGAGCAGCCTGGATAGGATAAGAGGAGCAGAAAGACACTGTGATGATCCCTTGCTTGCTTTGCTACCTACTGCCCATCATGAATTGTTTTGTTTTGTTTTGTTTTGTTTTGTTTTGTTTTGTTTT
>PVLD010026450.1:0-22174 GCA_004027595.1 Dinomys branickii | reverse complement strand
CGTCTCCCCCCGGCAGCCTGGTCCGCCCTACCACATCTCCCCCGGCATCTCAGAGAAATACGCCCAGTTTAAGCTTCCCAGCCGAGGTCCTGGCATTCACGCTCGCCAAGTCTGTCTCGAGCTGGTGGTGTTTATTAAGGAGGTTCGCTCCCTTGCTGCTCACCTGGTCGCCATCTTCCCCGGATCCTCCAGGGACTGATATTCTGAATAGGTATCAACACTTTGAGGAAGCTAGGAAGAGCCACTCCTTGTGAGGTTTTAGATGGGAATGAAGATTATATTAGAAAAATGTACTGGAGGCCATATGTATTTTATTATGGAAAAAAATTTGTCTCCATTTTGTCCATGTCCTAAGACTTTTGTAAAGCTGAATTTAAAGATAAAGGATGAATTCATCTGGTGCAAATGTTAAGGCAGCGAAATGTTCAGGTTGTGGCATGGGTATTGTTGGCTGTTTTTAGCCAGTCCTACATTGAAAATCAGGAGCAAAAAGCAGAGTTGAATTATGTGAAAATGTTACAGTTTGTTAAGAAATAAAGTGCATGTGAAGTTGGGGTCCAGGAGAGGTGGGTCACAGATTCTCCCAGAAATACCAGAAAACATATCTGTTGCTAAAACATTACCACAATTAAAATAGTGCCATTTTTTAAAAAAACCAAGTATTTTGCATGAGGACAATAGGAAAAATTGCTTGGGGACATCTCAGAATTGGTTATACAGGCTCAAGTGTGTAAAAGACTTTGTTTTGAGGAGAGACCCATAGCACCCTTCTCACTCAGGGCTGCCTAGGGAAGTACATCCTTGAGTTTAGCCACCCAGGCAATCAGAGGCCACCACAACTGTGGTCCATGAGAACCTGGCTACTGCTTCAGCAGACAGCAGGTCTTAGAAACACCCATACGGTGCCCGTTTTTCAGGTATGATTAATGCAAGAGGTGTGGGGTCTTTGAGGAGGCTTCCATTCAAATTTAAGATATAGAGGCTGGGGATATAGCTCAGTGGAATAAGCGCTTGCCTAGCAAGCGCAGGGTCCTGAGTTCGATCCACAGTACCGCAAAAAAAAAAAATTTAAGATATATGTGTGTGTATGTGTGTGTGTGTGAACTATTAGTTTGCTGTGTGTTTTACTATGTGTAACAGTGTCTCTTAAACAAGCTAGAAGTTTAGGTCTCTTTTATGTAATAGAAGTTTGTATACAAGCAACCAGAAGTCGTATACTGGCTTCACAATGTAAGGTAACAACATTCCTTTAACTTGTTCTGTTATGGATGGCTTCACTTCCCAAAACCATTTCATGATGCAAAATGGCCACTGGACACCAACATTACAGATGTGTTCTGAACAGCAGGAAAAAGGAAGGAGAAGAATATGAACATTGCTCCTTCATTTTAAAGATCCTTTCAGAAATACCAGAAACATATGTGTATAAATTTTACTAGTGAAAACTTAGCCATAAAAATCATACCAAGCTGCAAGAAACTCTGAGGTAGAAGAGGAAGATCAGATCTTTATTTTGAATGAAGAAAAGATTTGAGATTGGGAAGCTAATAGCTATCTCTGTCATATCTAGTGACTGAAAGTAAGCATAATACCAAATCATTAAAGAAATGTGGACACCTGGTGACACTTTTTTTGTAACAGTTTCTGGAACTTTCCTTTGGGCTCTGTTAATTTAGATCAGTCAACAATTATTTATACAACATGCAATTTGCACCATAGTTTTCTTTCATAAAATGCATCTGTACCTTTTCTGTGGAGTTGTAATGATTATGAAATGAGATGTTACATGCAAAACACTTGGAGAAGCATCTGATAGGCACAGTATTAAGTGCTCTTACACATTAGTTGTTTCTCTGATTAATACTATGATTTTTGAAAGAATACAAGTGAGATTGGAAATGTAGTTTCTGCCTTATGTTCCTTCTCCTGAGAAGACAAGAGACATAAATATGAAATAACTTCGGAATAAGTATGCGATTAATGTGTTGCAGATGATATGGAACAGAGTTTATATTTTCCAAGAATTTACAGACAGAAAAAATCCTCATGAGTGTGTATATGCGTGCATATGTGTGTGTTGTATTCACATGTGCATGTGTGTGATGTGTGTGGTCAGAGAACATGTCATAAATACTTGTCTTTAGATTTCAAAATGACATCATAATTTTCTCCTTTGGGTAGTTGCATGCTTTGATTACATCTCCCAGAGAGGCTGATTGCTGCCCTATACCATATCAGGCTAGTAAATGTCTTTCAGATTCATAAAAGTTCTGGGAAATAGGCCACCATCTCCCTAATTTTCTTTTGTTCCCGTTTCTGGAATTATCAGTATTACTTTTTTAGGGTAAAATCTCATGAATTAATTTTTTTCTTAGTTTAAGAATATGGTACTTATTAAAATTGAATCAATTGAGTGAGCTACACAGGTAAGGGTAAGGATGGATAACCTATTAGGACAGATTTTGCCTGCTATTTTTTTTGAAAAGAGAAGTCTTTCCTAGCACTGCATTCTATTTTATGCAGTACATTTGCTAAGAGAATTCAAAAGAAGAGATCAGGCCCATTGTCCTTCATTCCACCAGTATTGAAGGCCCAATTTCATCTTTTAAGGCTCTTAAGGAGCATACTACATAAAAAGGAATGGACTGCTTGCTATTCAACCATAGCTGGAATAGCAATACCAATCATTATACTGTTATCTATTTGAAAAATGTGGATTTTACTTGGAGATGGTATTTATTGAAGCCTGCAAGAAATCCGTTTTCTATCTACCTGGCAAGAGCAATTTGAAATGGAAAATTCAAGCTCAGAAATCCAGTTGAAATTTGACCTTCTCTTTATTGCCATGAATTTTGGTATGATGATATATGCAGGGTTGGGGGAGGGGGTGTCCATTAGCTTCCAATCCTGTGCTATGTTTGTCTCCTGCTGTACAATAGGGCAATCTAAGAGAAACCTTCTCCTGCTTTATTAAAATGGGGAGGGCGTGGGATACTTGGGCTCATGTACTTAAAATGCTCTTTGAAGCATCATGGAAATTTTGCAAAAGACTTTTTATGTAGCAACAATTCTATTGATAGAGTCAATGAGAGTTTTGTCTGTGCAAGAATTGCAGGATGGGACCCCAAGTCACATGCTTTCAAAATTATTCTCCCTTTGTTGGATATCACAAAGGATATTTTCCCATGAAAACAAGATCTTTTGTCTCTTATGAATTCATTCTAATTGTGGAGCTGGCTGATACCATTACTGCATGTTCTTCTCTTGCACTGGCAGGTGGCCTGGGGGAACTGGTGAAATGGGCTTAATCTTCTATTAAGGCTTTTTCTGGTCTTAATGTCATTCACTTCTCATCTAAAACCATAGTAGTTGGTGTTCATTTCCAAAGGAGATAACAGAGAGGTCACGGAGATTGATTTGTTCCTGTTTGGCTTTAAAAGGTAGCAGGAAAGATGTCCTTGCCTTTCTGGTTTCCTTATCTTTTTGCAAATATGAATGGCTAACAAACAAAGCCACACAGACAGTATAGAAAGGTAATGAAAGTTGAGGCAAATTACAGCATCAGTTTTCAAAAGAGCGTACTTTAATACTTCATTGCATGTGCTAGGTTCTGTGGAAAAAATGAAGCACAGACACTTCTCTCCTTTTGAGGAGCCCACAGTTAATCCAGTCACTGTACTGTGTGGAAACATTTAACAGCAATTGGGCAAACATTTGTGTAAATGATCTATTGAAAATCTGTACTAAATACTGAAGATCAAGAGAGGTAAGGCCTATGCTGAGCTCCCAAGAAACTCATGCAGAAAATGCTATATAATGATGTGGTATTGCTCCAGCAAAAAGATGAATTTAAAAGTGTAGGAACTCAGGTGAAACTTCAGCATATAAACATGAAAGTCTGTGGTCAAATGTCCACATTAGATAAAGCTGAGATAGAAAGTATGTTTTCTAAAAAGTTTCCTTTTAGACTTGTGGAAAGCTTTGGCAAGGTCTTTTGCATTGGTATCTGTGGGAAACCCAGTGCTACAGGAAAAACTGAGAGGACACAGGCCCTGCTGAGTTACCAGATAGGGGCTGGGGATGTGGACTTCTCTACACAGTAACAATAATTGTGAACAGTGCCTGGCACACCCACACAAGACCACATGACTTCAGACTTCTGGACAGCTACGCAAAGCAAAGGAAGTTGTCAGGAGAAGGTCCTGTCCACTTTGTATCTTTGATCTTGAGAACATCTTTTGTCCCATTTGTTTGTTCATTGCCCACCAAGCCTGAGTTATTATTTCATGGATCTCAAAACCTAGACTGGCCTTTGACATTCACTGTAGCTCATCTATGGTGGCTTCTAGTGGACAAAGGGAGACAAGAGATGATTGGAGAATATTATAAATAGATAATTCTTGGTGTCATCTTTGTGTCCAGAAATGAGGACTTTGTAGGAGGTGGGATGTAAGCTATTTGCTTGATCTGAGAAGGAAAGAATTTCCTTTTCTGGTTGGATTAAGAAGAAAGCCCTTGTTAACAAGAATAAGCAAAGAAAGGAAGGGCTTTGGGGCCCAGGCATAAGGGTCACATGGAGATTAGGTTTAAGGGGAACAGGAACATTTGGCTGTCATTAAGCTCAGTTTTCTTGCAAATTATTCAAAGATAGAGATCCTCCATTGTGACGGAGGCAGAGGCTGCCGCTCTGGGACCTAATGACTATGGTCTTGCATAAGAAACAAGGACACATGATCTGATGAAAGACCACATCTAAAGAGGAATAGGAAAGAGACAGACAACCTAAGTGGGGCATGTGATTTCAGTAATGATGGCAGTAAAATAACCAGAGAGGAATTATATTCAAAATAAGACTTCTAGCAAAGGCTAGATTGCAGAGAGAAAAAACTATTGCTTTATATTCATCAAGCAACATTGTTGTGAGATAGTCAGTGTCTTTGGATCACATTAACTGCTTGTTATACTGCTTCATCAGACTTCAGAAGGCCCTGCGGCACTTTAACCTATAAATATACAAGCCATATTCAGTGACTGGTATGGTAAAAAGAAGGTTTTCTTTTTCATGTGCTATTTTGAAGAAAGTGTAACAAACTCAAGTGACTCTCTGGTGCAGCTCTGCAGTCAAAAGGGACTCTCACGTGAAGGAGGATCTTTAAGCATCCTCCTCCCCGTTCCAATTCTCTCTCTTTTGTTGATTCTAAGCATCTTTAAGAAAAGCATATAGAAAAAATATGAACTAAAAGCAGCCAGGAAGAAGTCTTCCTTGAATATTCTTTGTCAAAGCTGCAGGTATGTAGTTGAGCTAAGGCCTCACAGAAAGAACTCTTGCTTGCTCAAGTGTCTGAGACTTTTACTCTGGACCATTTCTTTGAAAATTTCAACATAACCATGATGTGTCTTCCTTCTTTTACCTGAATGCTGCTGTACATAACCCTTATTATGTCACTTGCCTGAGGCAGAAATGAGCAGACACATTTTCCTAATTCCAGCAGTTTGGATTAGTAGCTCCATAAATGGAGTAGCTCATAAAATTATTTCATAAAAGACCAAACTCTATAGATTTAGTCAAGGCCCCAAACTTCAATAGGCCAAATCTACCATAATTTCTTATGACACCCTCACTGATACAAGGCATGACACTCAATGACATAGTAACCAAATAAAGAAAGGACAGCAGATCTTTCAGAAATGTGAATCTAGTAGTGGCTGGTATAGGATAGGTCCTTGCTTGACTGAATCTACTATTATCAGAAGACTTTTAAGTCTTAGCTTCTTGCAAAATGCCTGTTACAACACTATAGAAGACAATGCAATAAAGGGTTTACCTAATTTGTTGGTGGACCACCACTAGCTTGTGTTTTCTGTGGTGTGCTGGAGCTGGTTCATATTGCCTCTCAAGGGCCATTTGCTAATTTTCTGAGAGTAGTTTGACATAGACTAGGGAATATTTACACTACAAAAATCTGTAAGTGATACACTTCAAATCTTTTTGTATTTGCTTCAGAGAGCTGGTTGTTAAGCATTCACTATCATACAACTGGCTCGCTTACATTCACAGACACCACTAACTAAAGTAAAAGCTACAAAAACAACATAGATGAACCTCAGACATTATTCTGAGTGAGAAGGGCCATGTGCAAAACATCCCATGCCATATATTTCCATTATATTAAGCTCTAGAATTGGCAAATTAATCTATGGTGAAAAGAAAATCAGGATGAGCTTACTTCTAGAGCACAGAATTCATGGGGAAGCAACATGGAGAATCTTCTGGGCTGATAAAAGTATTCTGTACCTTAGTGTGAGTGTGGGATATGCAGATCTACGCTTTCACCAAAAATTCATGTAATTGTGAACTTCAGATCTGTCTAGTTTATTGTATACAAATAAAATTGTACAATTTTTTCAGAAAAATATAATAATTACAAAAAAGTACTAAATACTATTTAGTAAATTTGCTTGTGTAATTGTAAGGGATAATAACTCTGAAATTATTTGTGTGTTCTAGGTTTGTGCAAGTAACTAAAGTATCAAGTAATATGAGCCAGATATCTCACTGTTGGAGAAGAAAGTCCTCAAGGTAAGGAACCCAGGGTAGATTAGACATTGTGGTAAAATAATTTGACTGTAGTACAAATCTATGAAACAGACTTATGGAAAAGGGGCAGGGAGATGCTCCTATAAATTACATAGGAAATGACTGGATTCCATATGACAAAAGGCAAAAGTAGTTGCACAGAAGCACGGTATCGGGCTGGGGATATAGCTCAGTGGAATAAGCGCTTGCCTAGCAAGCGCAGGGTTCTGAGTTCGATCCCTAGTACCGCAAAAAAAAAAAAAAAAGAAGCACAGTATCCATGGGGCTCCAGATGAACAGTTCTGATTCGGATGTACATGTATACTGGAATTGAACAATATTTTTAAATGCATGTGGATATTGTAGGCCAGGTTTCTCTCTATTGGAGTAGGAATCTACAGGAAAGCAAAGGGAGGAGCCTAGAGTGATCCAGGTGGTAATGGACTCAAGTTGGAGATGGACTCACATTTTAGCTTACTATATATACAGATTACTACACATGTAAATATTTATAGACATGTGCATACATATAGGTTAATATGCACCAAGTTTTTTGCCTTGTTAATTCAGAGGGGCTTGATGCAATGACATCCCAGTAGCAGGGGCACACTTAGTACCAAGATCTTGGTTTAAAATAAAATTCTCAAATAAAAAAAGAAAGAGAAAGAAGAGGAGTAAATAGTTCATTCTAGAACTGGCGTGGGACAGAGTTGAGATGAGCCTGGAGCATCCTATAATGCCAAAAATGTAATGAAGTGCTAAACAATCCTACTGATGGAAGTATGTCAAAGGAGAAGCCAAACGAAGAGCTCCAGGTGGGCAGAGCTGGAAAAATTTGAGCAACAAAATCAGCTATATTAATTAGAATCAAAAATATAAAATAAATATTCATAAGTCTATACTGATATAAATAAATATTTGAGTAAAAAAATAGGAAAGAAGAGACAAAATTTCCCTTCCTAAGTGTGGGCTGCACATAATGGCTTCCTTCCAATGAGTATAATATGGAAAATGAGGGACGAAATAAGTTTACAGTGAAGAAATCTGACAAATGCTATCTTACTCAGGTGAATAATAGTTTATTAACAAACCAACAGCCTATTAACCATGATAGTCGGTACCCTTGTTGTGATAGGACTGGAAGGAAAAACACTATCTCAGTCAGATACTCAAGGTCAACATAGTACTGTATTTTCCCCCAAATAAGATCTAACCTGAAAATAAGCCCTAGCATGATTTTTTTTCTTCCAGATGTTCATAATATTAGGTCTACCCTGAAAATAAGCCCCAGGTAAAATCATCAGCTAGATGGATGCATTTAGTGTCTATTGCAACATATGATGGATATATTGAATTACAAAATAATAATGTTAATATAATTAAATGTAAATAAATATAAATATTATTGGATTTAGCACTTAAAATAAATGATAATATAAATTATAATTATTTGTAAATACCCAAGTGGGCACCTCTGGAAGGAGGTAAACAGATGAATTTGAGACTTATTGCCTAATGACCAGTCAGAGTACAGACACAATACATGAAAAATGTGCACAGTTGGTAATGTACAGATGTGCCTCATACAAACCTTCATAATTCAATGTGTCATGTATTGTAATGGACATACTTAATGTACTCATGTGAAATAAAGAAAGGTTTGCTGAATTTTGGTGCTTGCAATTTTTGTCACTTTTCTGTGGACTGTCGTTCATAACTGTCATCATTTTTACTGTCACTCCTGTTTCATAAGACTTCAATTAACACTTGATTTAATGGCAACTTTGTGAAGCCCAGGCTGCAAGAGGTCATGACTTGGATGAAGAATTCATGGGATGAAATCACTGACAGCTGTGTTGCCAATGCACTAGTAGGCTGCATGGACAGGGAGTGCTCATTTAAGGAGAGCTCTATTGCTGGACATGAGAGATTGGGGCCAATGGTTCTATAGGAAATGGGGTAGCAAGAAATTCAGGGTTTGTAGAGTTATGATGATGTTCCAGATGGAGATGACATGACTCTATTTGAAAAATGTAGATTTTTGTGTATGAATTAAGGCAGATTGTTGTACTTGAAAAATAAGATAGCCCCCCAAAATAAGACCTATTGTGTCTTTTGGAGGAAAAATTAATACAAGACCTGGTCTTATTTTCAGGGAAAAAGTTGTGTACCCTTGAAATGATATGATGAGAATGATACTTCATCTCTGGTCTTCCTCCCCAGAACATATAGCCCCAGTGTACTCATGAGAAATACAGACAAATTCCAGTAGAGGGACATTCTACAAAATGCACGCCTAGTACTTTTGACGCCTGTGGATCATAAAAGACAAAGCAAATCTGAGGAAGTGTCACAGCCAAGAGGAACCTAAAGAGACATGATGCATAAATGTAATGTGATGTCCTGGATGGGATCCCAGAAGAGTGAAAAGAAATATGAATAAAGTAGTCTCTAACTAACAAGAATGTATCAACAACATATAAATGTACCAAACTAATGGAAGACATTAACAGTAGAAGAAAGTGGGTGTGGAAAGTATGAGAACTTTTACTTTGATAGCTATAATTTTATTGTAAAAAAATTGCTATAAATCTGAAATAGTTGTAAAAATAAAGTCTGAAAAATGCAAAAGTCCCCAGATGTGCGTTACTGGCAGCCAGCAGCCCTGGGCGGGATTTTGAAAGCTCTCCTCTGCCATAACCATCTTCTCTTAGAGAACCTGTCAGCACAGAGTGGGTCAGACTAGAGTCAGCACAGAGGCCTTGGAGTCCTAGCAGACCGCTGAGGCTCTCTGAGCCCGAGACTACGGTGTCTAAGTGCTCCAAGCTTGACAGCTTAGTGGGAGGAGCATCTCACAGGCACGTATGGGCCCATCCTTGTTCCTGGGAAACAGCTTGTGACAATCCCCTTCCTCTCCATTTTCTCCAGCCTTTCTAAGGATACAGTTCAGATTAGCCTTGAGGTTCTACTTTGAGGATTTAATTATGTCTTCCCATATGACTTGAACTGGCAATTTCAGCTGATAAAGTCCCCAAACTACAGAACTGACAAAACGTATCAGTCCTGGGAGCCCTCGTGAGGATGTGGGTAACCCTTAGTTAAATTTGAACATCTAAACAAGAGCTGATGGTACCAATGACTTAGTTTCTAGGAAAGTCCTGAATGAACAAGTATGTATATTTAAATTCTACAGGCAGTCAAGTGCATAAGCTTCTCTGCTCGTACTTGTGTATTTTGGTCAAGACCGATTGAATTGTTCTTTACCCAGGAAGAAAGATGACCAGCCTCAGTGTGCCTTAAAGCAGCCATATTAAGTACAAGGTGTACTCCCTGTTTTATGGTACTGGTCACAATGCCCATTACCCAATACATTTGAGAGTGACATATACTGTTAGATTTTTCCAATTTTCCTTTTGAATTTTAAAACTGGGACCCTGTTTTATCATAGCCAGAAAATGGAGTGTTGGCAGTTAATATAAGAGTTTTATCCCTTTTTCGTGTTGGTTTTTGGGAAAACACTGTTGAATTGTGTGCTGGTCCTGAGCCAGACGAGCCTAAAACTAGAATAATTAAGATGGAAACGAAGCATTAACAAAGAACATTAGTACCTTCTGTCTTGTCCGAGAGGGAATCCCCTCAGAAATAGTAACTGGAGAAGGAGATGTTAGAAAAAGTTTTCTCCGTGATTATTTGCCTAGCCCATCATGTTAGGCAGATATCATGGATAAAGTTTCATTCCTAACTGACTTTGCTCCAGGCTTTTGTGTATGGACAAGTAAGGCCAGAGAGGAGCTGATAAGGGATTGCCCGGCTCTGTACCTATTGATTGAAGATTGGGATTTACTGCTGCTTGGAAAGTCCTACCCAATTTCAACTTCTGCAGTGTACCCAACAGAGGGAATGATAAATATCACTGTTCCATGGGGAATGTCACTCTGGAGAGTGGCTTGAATGATGGTAAAAGACAAACACAAATTCCCGAAAAACTTGTATTGGCTTTCCTATCAGCACTTCTGAAATGGGAGAAGGGAAACTATTGATAGAAAGCACTGAGTGTCTCCGATGCCATGTTATGTAACAATGACTGTGCTGTGCAAAGGTGCCTCATACAGTTTCTGGAGAAACTGGAGGAACGTGTCTTCCTGCAGAGCCTGCTTTTATTTTTATTTATTTTTTTTTTCAGAGCCTGCTTTGAGAAACTGTTCTCCTATTTTCCTTCCAAGGGAAACCAAAACAAAGAGTGAATAGAATTTGAAAAGTTTCAGAGAAAGTTTATAATACCAGAAGACACTGTAAGGCTGTACTTGAGGAATCCTCTATTCTGTCCTCCTCACTGCTAGACAGAGGTGGCCCCATGCAGGCTATGAAAATTGGTTATTCTCACAGGTGACTTGATTACTTGCTTTCCCTACTGATGCAGTCAGCATTGTCTTCAGGGCAGCTAGTGGATTATGTAAGTAAAAAAGCCAAAGATAACTTCAAAGCATGTTTCTACAGCACCCTCTCTATTTAATATACATAAAGAGTTGAGAGCAGCCCTGGAACACAGGAAGTGCTCCATAACTGGCGGCTACTACAGCTGACACTGTTGATATCCTGGCCCATATTCCTTGGCTTAGCTCTGAGTCTGCCTACAGCTGTCTCTGCATTTTTGTACATCTCAACAAGTTTCTATTTGGTATGCTGGACTTCCTTGGTTTCTCTTCCTGAGGGCCTTTGTAGGTTCCTGTGGAGCTTGTATACTGGCTGGACAGCCTAGAAATGCTGTGGGACTGAAAACCCTCTGCACTATGTCTAAATCAGCAGAAATGGAAGTTGATAGATAGGCACACCAGCTTCCAAGTCCTCAGGAGGGACAATTTTGAGGCATGTTCTACAAGTTTCCTCAAAGGATCCCCAGTAGAATTGAGCTCCAGTTGCCTGTAAGGGAAGCCCACTCACTAAAACGCTCTTCTCTTTCTTCTTCTTCTTCCTTTTTTTGTTGCTCTTTTTGAGACAGGGGTTCACTAGGCAGTTCAGGTGGCCTTGAACTCACTTTGTAGCTTACAATGGCTTAAACTCACAGTGATCCTCCTGTCTCAGCCTCCCGAGTGCTGGGATTGCAGGCATGGGCCACCCCATCTGGCTTAAACACTTTTCTCTCTCTCTCTCTTTAAATTAAAATCTGATGCTCTCCACTTTCTCAACTGTGCTTCCTGGGATTACCTCCCATATAAACAGCCCAAACCTAAATCCTTTCTCAGGGTGTATGTTTTGGGAAACCAGAGCTAAAAAAGTATTGTTGACATTAACTGCTGCTGAGCATGGGCCTCTGGGCCATAAAAAGTAGTATAATAAAAATTCATTATTTATGGCTGCACCATAATTTATCATGTGAAGATAAATAGATACACACTGGGTTTTAGATTTATAGAAAAGGACCACAAATTATTGAAGTAATAAGAAACAGGCTTTTGCGATAGTGACTGTAGCTGGAAGTCAAAGAAAAGCATTAATATATGCTAAAATGTAGGAAGAACATTCCTGGTGACATGTACAGCAACTTTTGTACTCATGGCCGCAAACCTTATCATGTGCCAACACGGACAGCAAAACGTGTAGTAAGCATGCACAGTGTCCTGTATTACTGCAGAGGGAAAAAGCTGCTCAATGCTTTTAGTTCAATGTAAATTCATTGCTGTAAAGGAAAATGCCATCCTAAACATTTTTTACTTGCAAAACAATCTTCAAGCTATAGAGCAATTTATTTCACATGACATTTACAGAAAATCAACACAAGCAGCTTTTATCACATGTGAATCCACAAATCACGTTTCCTCTCTATGGTTGTGCATTGAAATCTCATGAGGTCTTTTCTGGTGCTGCCCCTGGGAGAGAGCCTTTAGAGATGATTGTTTCTGTTCACATGAGTATTCTTTTCTCAATAGAAAATTTATATTATTCTCTACTGGGCACCGCTGCTTTCTTCATTCCCAGGCCCACAAAGACAGTCGTTGATAAGCATTGCTACAGTCTGCCTTAATGCTTTCACTGTCGACATTTCATATGGTGATTTACATGAAATAAATACAAAAATTGAAAAATGAAATTGAAAATAGGAAAACTGAAGTGGATTGAAGCTGTATTAACAGAATGTAATTTAACTGAAATAATAATAATTATAATATGCAAATATGGGTGAGTTCATTGACCATAATCATAACAGAAGCCAATGGAATTTGATAATGGCATTGTCTCCCAAACTTGGCCCATCCTTATTCCAAAGGAACTTTTCCCCTTACTGCACATTTCCTTCGACATGTGGAGGGTGCGTTTCATAACATCCACCAAGCTTAAGGGTAGCATTCATTCATCTTCCAGCCTGGGCTGTTGCAATTTCTCATTTACCGATGACCAATGGATGACAAATGGTAAGTGATCACTTTTTATTGGGTTGGTTAGGAATAATCATTATATTTAAAATTTTACTTTATTAATCCTTTGTTTTTCCAATTGAAACTAAGAATTACATTTTTAGGACTTACAGATTTAGAGCGAGGACACAATGGTAGCCAAGATGAGGATAAATTAAAATGTAAGACTGGGGTAACCCTTCAGATGGATAGGGTGGTATCGGAAAGGCACAGAATGCTTGTCAGTGAGTCTAAGTGAACACAGGGTTTGCTTCTGATTGGAATAATTTGTCTGCAGTCAGCAAGACATTTAGATAATGGTCAATAAGAAAGAAACCTTCAAAGAAAGGATTTTTATTAAGAGTCCGCTAAGCCAAAGAAGGCAAGGATCTTGTTAGATCCTCCACCATCAACTCAAATTTCTGGTGTCACTAACAGCACTGAATGCTGAAAGCTACGTGTGTGAGTGAATGGAGACCACTGTCAGTCCATTTTGAAGAGATTGCCTGCAAAAATTACGCAAAAACTTTCAAACTCAATTTACAGAGGAAAAAAAGTTTCTTGATAACCACAGTGGTCTTCTCAGGAGAATGAGAATCATTAAATCAGGACTTCTTTTTTTTTTATTGTGGTCAATTCACATAAAAAATTCATCATGTCAAACAAGGTCATCTTAATCTTTTTGTGCCCTTAACCCCTCGGCAGTCTGGTGAAAACTGTGGACCTCTTCACAAAACCATAATTTTCAAATGCTTAAAATAAAATACAGACCCTACTCCCTCAGATGAATGTAAATGTCATGTACTGTGAATAAGTACTAATAGAATAAAATAAACAGAAAAATCAAAACAAGTAAGTAATAAAAGACTCTTAATGGTAGGTAATTACTTTGAAATTTATCAAAAATTCTAAGAATCAAATATGTGAAAAAGATACCTGTGCTTCTTAATGCATTAAAAGCCAGACTAGCAACCAAGACTAATACCTCATACATTTTTTAAGTGGTGATGAACACAGATGATATTTTGACTTAACAGCAACAACTATAGTATGAGATGAAAAGATCTGTTACATTTTTGGTGGCAAGGGTCTCAGATACTGCCAATAATACTGGGATTTGTTGCCTTGACTCATAATAGAAGCAAATACTAAGCTTTAGTTGAAGGCCGGTAAAAATATAGTCAATGTTTCTGCCCAAGTTTATGGCACCCCCGGAACTTTTAGCTCCAGGTTAAGAATCCTTGCATGAAATGCAGGCTTCTTTGCTTCTGGTTAAATGTGGAAGCAGATTCCTGAGAACGAAACAGTTGGAATGGGGGGGGGGCTCAGCCCGGAAGGGACAAGGATAGACCAGTACAAGCACTGCAGGCAAGGAAGCCATGGGGCACTTTGAAGGCAATGACAGCTGCTCTAATTTAGATGCTAGCAGCTTCTCTGGCTGACCCTGACTTCGTTAGTAAAATCCAGTATGTCCCAGAATATACTATAGGAGCAGATCCCATGGCCTTTGAGGAAGGATCTGATTTTCATACTTAAAAGATGAAGCCCATTGATCACCCAGACAGAAGCAGGAGCCCTGAAACCCTAGGGTACCTGCAAGGTCACTGAAGGCCTGGGGACGGCTTTGGGCTTCTGCTACATTTGGACCAGCAAGCTTGGGTTGACCTAGACCTCTAAGGAACAGAAAGCCCAGATGATATCCAGTAATACTTGGGTTTATGTGGAACATGTTGTTACAGGAGGGATGAACTAGGCTCAGGGAGCCCTGTGAGATGCAGTGCCTTCCCTTCCTTCTTAGCTAACATCTAAAGTTTGGAGAGATCTATTCTGCAGTGGAGCTGGGGGGTGCAAACTAGGATTCTAGCCAACTGAGGAGCATCACCTGGCTTGTTGTGACTTTACACAGAAGTTACTACCATTTGCTTATTGTGGCCTGTGCCCATGTCTCAGACACATATGGATACAAGAAAGCTTGTGGACACCGCAAGCAGTCATGAGTGAGGTGGTGAGGTGCAGTGGTCCAGAGCTGGGAAGTAGAGTCTGACCCCAGTTTGAATCCTGGCTCTGCTCCTGACCTTAGCTATGTCCCTTTACCTCTACAAGGAACAATTCTTTCTTGTGCAAAAGGGGGAAATAATTACACCTACTCATAGGGCTTTGTGAAGATTAAACCCATAGAAACATGTTCAGGCTTTAGTGTGGTTTGGGTGCCCACTAAGTATTCAGTGACATAGCTTTTACTGTTTTTGCCATTATTAGTATGTTAAACATCCCCTTATAAGAGAATTAATTCTAGTTTTCTGTTAATTTTAGTAAAAAGTCCAGAAAATCTTTCCAGAAAATTCTGACATTCTCACAAAATGCCTTCTCTCTACTTCACTCCCTGTTCATGGACATCCTCACCATTTCTCTTCTGCATCCCCTTTCTCCACTTCACAGTTCTTGGGAATGACCAACATTACTTTTCTGAAGAAGAAGAAAAGGTTCCTTGAGGAAGTAGCTTCATCCTTTGCCTCCACCTTCTGGCATTGTAAATACATATTTACATATGTGAACATACACATGCAGGTACACAGCATGCACATATGCCCACAACACACATGCACACATACACACATGGGGGAATCTCCTCCTCCTTCCCTCCTTACCCCCTCCTTCTCTCCTTCCCCCCTCCTCTCTCTCTCTCCCTGTCTGCAGAAAAAGAACCAAACCCAGGCCTCCTGCCTGGAACTGCAGAACATTACCATCAGGCTGGTCCATTAAATATAATTTGAAAGTCAATTTTATCCCAGAGTGGTAAGTAGCATGCGTGCTTATGTCTTCATCTACCTTAATTAGGAAAAGCAATTTGCTGCACATTTCTTAAAAAAGAGAGAGAGAGAGAAAAGCTGATCGAACCTGAGCTCCTGTTATATTGAAACGCTGGTTATGTTGTGGTGATACAAAGATGTGAGACCACCTCCCACATCTAAACGATGGCTGGTCTAAAAAGCAGTCTGGCCTTCTGACTCACATGTTTTCTAAGTCACTTGCACAGTTGCCCATCATTATGGAGACAGGGGCCTTCTCCTAAAAACTAGTCCCTCCTCATTTTGGTTTTGAACCCAGAATAGAAAAAGCCATTTTGAGTCTATCACTAGAAATGTTCCCATCCAATCACATTTGGTGTGATTCTGTACAATGAACAATCTCAAGACCATTTCTCATATCTTTTTTTGCCAGAGTGCTTACAGTGGCCAAGGAACTAGGGCCCTGTTGAATGCAAGTCTCTGTTTTGTCTCTTCTAACTAGACCAGACAGATTTAACTCTCACACGTACCTCTGACTTAAATCCTCTGGACACATGGGTGTGATATCAGTGGCAACTTAGCTGGCACTCAGGTGGCTGTGGAGTCTGGGTGACTTCAAGGTGAGCTGATCAGATGTGTTTGTTCTTAAGGAACTAAGGAGCACCCCATGGGGCCACACACCCAAGCCTGAGCCAAGGAAGAGACAGGCAAGCCTAAGGAGTGTGAGCTGTTAAGAGAGCCTTGGGCTTTAGAAGGGAGGTGGGAGTGCAAGTACAGGCTCCATGATCATTGACACTAAACTGACCCCTGTGTGGCCTCTGGGTCTTGGTGAGAGATGACCTATCATTTTTCCTCTCTGTTCCATATTCCATTTGCCATGCAGCAGCCAGACTACCAGTTTCAAATCATAAATCAGATCATTCCTCTGCTTAAAAACCTTCTATGGCTTTCTACTCCACTTAGCAGTAAATGAAACTCCCCTTTGGAGAGCCTGCAGGACCTCATCTAAGCAGATGCTGCCTGCTTCTCGCTTCTCATCTTGTACTTCTCTCCCCTTTGCTTGGAGTTTTCAACCACAGAGCCTTCCTTTTCTTTCTTACCCAAAGCCATTTTCATCTTCCTGCCTGTGTCTGCTATTTCTCCTTTCCTGAATACAATGCAATGCAGGGTAGCTTCTCATCTTCCAGATCTCAGTGTCAGTCGTGCCTTCTTCAAGTTCTTTTCTGAGCCCTCTGTCTAAAGTGACTGCTCTTCCCATGGGCCCAAAGTCTTACATGTCACCCTTTTCACTGTACTGCTAACCTTTATCACAGGCTCACATGATCTTGCTTGCTTACTACTTTTTGTTTGTCTCTTCCCTCTTGAGAACAGAATCTGCCTTAATCTGGCTTCCTGTATGGAAAAAGAGCCCAAGACAAGAGTTTGTGCAATTCTTTATTTTAGAATACAGAAACCTTCTAAGCTGTATGGAAATAAAGGAGCTTGATAGAAGCTTCAGAGCTTGCACAAATATGGGAGGGTGTAAAAAAGTGAGAGTCAAAGAGATAAGGCCCAGAAGGTCAGAGAAATAACCTTAATGACCTCAGCCTGGCCTAGATCAAAGCACTGAAATGGTCGGTTCTCAAAAGTTCTCTACAAAATTGGATCATATTGGCCTCCACACTTTCTGACAGTAATGACCCTTGGCTCTTCCTAACCTTGACTTTTTAGTTCACTTAGGTTTCTCTCCCTGGCAAATTTTAACCTGTAACCAAACAGGTAAAATGAGTTGAAACCCATGTTTAACTGTTCACTGCAGCCATGCCAGAATCAGAAACAAAGCTGAAAGGATATGGGATGCTGCCCGGGATGGTCATTTTTGGGTGTCAACTGGACAAATTAAAGAATATCTATAAACTGGTTAAAGCAATATTTTGGTTGTATCTGTGAGAGTGTTTCTGAAAGAGCTTAGTGTATGTATCTGTGTGGACTATGTGAATGAAGCTCTGCCCTCAACATAGTTAGGCATTATTTAATCAGCCAGCGGCCCAGGTAAAATAAAGACAGAGACAAGGAAAATGTACCTATCTGCTAAGATAGGATATGCTCTGGCTCTTTCTTTAATAAACAGAGTCTTGCTTTGTCATCTAGGCTGCCCTTGAAATCACTATGTAACCCAGGCTGGCCTTGAACTTTCAGTGATCCTCCTGCATTAGTCCTCCAAGTGCTGGGATTTCAGGTGTGCACCATCTGGCCCAGACCATTCTTCTGCTTTTGTCCTTGGATATCACGATCCAAGCTCCCTGGGTTTTGGATCCCAATACTCCAATACTCACACCAATGGTCCTCTCGTTTCTCAGACCCTCAGCATTTGACTGACAGTTGCACCATCAGTTGCCTTGGTTTACAGGCCTTTGAACCAGGACTGTGCCAATCTCCCAGCAATCCAGAGTTTCTAATTCACAGATAACCTGTTGTGGGACTTCTCAGCCTCCACAATCACATGAACCTTCTCTCTCTCTCTCTCTCTCTCTCTCTCTCTCTCTCCTATTGGGTCTGTATGTCTGGAGAGCCCTGCCTAATACACTGGCATTTTCATTTCTTTGCTCCAAACACTGGCATAGTGTCTGGCATACCACTGGCATAGTGTCTGGCATACATAGATGCTCAATAAATGCTTGCTGAGTGACTGATTCACAAAAGCCCTGTAGGTAAGGACTAACAGACTTATATCATTCAATTTGAGAACCCAAAAGCATATGAATGATATTGCTATGGGACTCCCTCTAATACAGGATTTCTCAAAAATCATAGAGACATTCTCTCCACTGTTGCACACAGCTGAGCTCTGCCAGCACCTCAAGGTTCCAGGATTTAATGTTGGTGCTCAGTGGAAAGCAATAGAACAAATATGCTTCCCAGTGAGGGGTGATGGATAGACACAGAGAAATCTGAGTGAACTTGTCCATGAGCATGTGTGAGACACCACTGGGGCCTCGTGGAAGTGCTATAGATAGAAGCAGGGGTAAAGGAAACATCTGCTGTTATTTGTATCTAAGTCCATCAAGACCACTGGCTTGGGCATGGAAAGCTCAAATGGCAATATATGTGAAAAATGGGCAAGCATAGCACCCAAGGTTAGGGCGCATTGCTTAGAAGTTCATAAACTCCTAGAATAGGTTGGCTGCCCGTGGGATTCCATTAATTAGTGAGAAATTGTACCAGCTAGGAGGGCAGGAGTTTGTTTTAACAGTGTTGTTTCTGCATCTGTTGATAATGTGGCCATGGAAGACAGCATGAGTCCGGAGGCCTAGGGCCTGAAAGAAATCAAGTGGTGGAAAGATGAATTAGAATTTAAATCAAGCAAGCACACTGAAACACAAGTGGTGTGCAGAGCAGAGCATGCCAACCCCCACACCTCTGTTCAGTGCGCATGTGCCTGCTGCGGGCTGGGGATTAACTGATGAGACAGATGAGTGCTGTTCCATGAACTCCATAATGGAAACAGATGCCGGCCCAGAAGTTATTCAGCTAAGAAGTTTATAAACATCGATGGCACATACAGGTCGGTAGTTTAATCTCTGCTTTTTTTCTGAGAAAGGGTTTCACTTTGTAGTTCAGGCTGACCTTGAACTCACTATGTAGTCCAGGCTGGCTTTAAACTCACAATCCTCCTGCCTCAGCCTCCACAATACTGGGATTACAGGCATGTGCCATCATCCCTGACCAATCCTCTGCTTTTATTTAAGTCCTTCTGTACTTTGTATCCTTGAATATGTAATTTCTATGCCACTCACTCGACATCTAGAGACCTTACTGCGTGCCGAGTAATGATCTAAGCACTAAGCATGCAGCAGTGAATGAGGTAGGGCTGTCGTTATGTACTTATTCAAAAGAAGCACAGACCAACACAAAGATCTACATACACCTGCTCATAGCAGCTTCCCACATAACAGACAAAAACAACTCAACTATTAGAGCACTGTTACACTGTTTTTGCAGTACTGGGAATTAAAGCCAGGAGTACTGTACTTCTGAGTTACATCCATCTAGCCCTTTTTAAATTGTGCCCAGGCTAGACTCAAGCTTCAATCCTCTTGTCTCAGCCTCCAGAATTACTGGGATTGCAGGGCGTGCTACCACCCCAGTCTACACTGGATTTTTCCTTCACTGTATCACTCTCGCTGTTTCCTCACTCCTGCTTCGTGGGATCCCAAATAAAATACTTGCCATGGAGGCCTTGTCTCAGACTCTGTTTTCAGGAAACCCACACTGAAATGTCATTTTAGACGGTAGAAAAAAAAAGAATGAAGTGGAGTGGATAGATAGGAGTGCTACCATCGATAAGGTCAGAAAATGTTTTGATGAAATGGGGACGTCTCAGTAGAAGCCTGAATTGAGCTAAGGAATGAGCTGTGCAGCTAGTTAGGGAAAGAGCACTTGGGGCCAAAGAAACAAGCCAAAATATGGAACGTTCTAGAAATGATAAAGGTTTCACTGTAGCTGTAGGTCAGTGAGCAAATGGGTCAATCTCAGTGGACACAAAAAGGATATTGAACTTCTGTCTGAATGAGCCTGAAACAACCCTGTTTTGAATGCAGTACTAAAATGCTCTCACTTGGGTCTTTTTTTCCCTCCAGTTCCAAAAGTTTTAATGGTAAACAGGCTTTAGAAAAGAAGGTCCATCCTATCATTTGCAAATCAATGAATAAAGATCTACATCCAGGAACTCCTTAGGCGTGCCAAAGGGGACCCCTGCTTTGTCCGTCTGTTTAGTGACCTAGTCATGATCACAAGACTTATAGTCAATGAATTCTTCAGACTTAAATCACAGGCTGATCTCCTTTTCAGCACTTTTACTGAATCACTGCCATGAGTGATACCCCTGGCAATACAAATATGAATATACACAAGTCCCTTGAATGATGCCCAGCTTAGCATCCACAAGGTCGGTCTCCCCAAACATCCAGGCTTGTCTTTACCACATTTAATTCCTCCAACACCGTGGCCACCACTTGCCCTGAGTTTATGTACTTCACCAGCCTGGAGAAGAAAGAAAGCAGTCTTTCAGGGATATGTAGTGCTACCTCAGGTGGTCCTCTGAGGTCTAAAGGGACTTCGTGGCCACCAGATAGAGTCCCTTTTGCTCAAAATGCTTGCTGATTTTGCTTACCGGGTCATGCTGCACCCTGTCAAGTTTGATAGTGATGAAGGTAGGCTTAAGGCTGGCTGTGGTCCAGGAAGCTGGAAGGCCAGGCAGGGCCTTGTATATTGTGTTGCAGTGCCGGCTGGCCTGTGGGTTCTGAAAGGATGACTCTGGCTCTTTTGTTGAGTTGAGACTGTGGGGTCAGTGAAGGAATGAGGGAGAAGGACCAGAAGCATGACGCAAGCATGTTTTACCAACACTATTTGCTGGTAAAAAACAATGGTAGGTGGAATGTTAGTGGGAATGGCACTTTCTGTTGAAAAGTGGTTAGATTCTGAATATGCTTTGTGGTTATAACTGACAGGATTTTCCGATGACATAAACGTAAATTTTTTTTATTATTTTAAAAGTAAAAGAACAAAAACATTAACAAACAGACACAAAGTAGCACAAGAATAGTACAGTCAAAACTGAGTTACAGACAAGGTGACAGGGAATCAACAATGGTTGTTGCATTGCATATTGATAACTTCAAAGTGTATATTCAGGAACATAGATATAGACATGCAAGATTGATCAAACAATTAATCATCAACTATTTCTTACAATAAAGTGACCTAAGTCAGTAATGCAACTATGTTAGATATGCTGCATATACATACATGTAAAATTGAGAATAAGGAGAAGATTAAGAGTTGGCACCAAGATTTTTGTCCAGAGCTTTTGAATGAATGGTGCTATTCGTTGCACTGGGAAGGACTCTAGGAAAAATAGGTTTGGGTGAAGGGAGTCAAGATTCTGACTTCAGACCCACTAAGTTTGAGGAGTTTATATCTTAGAGATACTGAGGAGTCAGTTGGATACACAAGCCTGGAGGTCAGCAGAGTTGTCCAGGCTATTTGGGAGATCAGTATGGCAGCTACAGCAAATGGAGGACATTTAAAGTTGTGAGATCCAAGAGGAGGCCACTAGCATGTAAACATAGAAAAGACCAGAAGACCAAGGACTGAATGCTAGGTCACCCCAAAATTTACAGGTCGGGAAGATGAGAGGTAACCAGCAAAGGAGTCTGAGAAGCAGCCTCAGCAAAGGCAAGAAGAGATCCCCAGAGGAGTATTGTCTGCAAGGTCTAAAGAAGAAAATATTTTTAGGAGAAATGGTGCCACTGGTTCAAGATAAAGTGAGGTCTGAAAATTTATCTTGGGCTAAATTGTGAGGGTCGCACTGGTGACCTTAAAAAAAGTTTCAGTGGAGAGGTTGAAAGCCCTGTTACAATGCTCAAGAAAGGAGG
>PVLD010026449.1:0-22175 GCA_004027595.1 Dinomys branickii | reverse complement strand
AACTGTCTGACTAAATTTGCATGTCTGTATATGGGTCCATACATCTACAATTCGAAGATATCAATGGATAAAGCAACAACTACTGTTGAGACCATATCACCTTGTCTATAGATTAGTTGTGATTGTACTATTTTCTATGATAATGGGTGTCTGTTTGTCAATACGTTTTTGTACTTTTATGTTTCTAAAATAAAAAAAAGAAAAAAAAGAACCAAGACATACTAACAAACACACAGACATAAACGTAACCACATAAAAACAATACAGAATTTCAGACAAGGTGATAGGACATTAACAATGGTTGTTTTATTACGTATTGTTCTCTTTAGATTGGTCAATCAGAAAAATAAATATAGGCATGTAAAATTGATCAAACAAAATTAACTCTTCTTTCAATAAAGTCATAGAAATTAGTAGTATAATTATCTTAGATTTGAGTAGTTTATAAAGTAGTACTGCCATATTCAGTTTGTGCATGGGCTCTGGACATATTTTTGCTGAAAGTAAACTTAGGAATGGAAGCTTGAGGTAAAAAGACATCTATTCAATAATGTGAATATCACTTCTATTTTTTTTTCTTTCTTTAAAACAGTTTTCTAAAATAGATGTAACCAGTTTACTCTCAAACTATGTTGCCAGTATATTCCACAATCTGTTGTTTCCTTATGGGGTTGTTGACCAGTATTTAGTTGTATATATAAAATCTGTTTTACTTTATTGGGTTGTTTTGTTCAGATTGCTTTTCTTACTTAGAATTGGCTACCTTGAACTTGCTACGTAAACTGCCCTTGACCTTTTAATCCTCCTAGCTCAATCCTTTTAATCCTCTTGCCTCAGCCTCCACAGTGCTCAGATTCCAAGTATGTGCCACCACACCTACATTTATTTTATTTTTCATTTTTAAAATTTAATGCTGAATTAATTTTAGAGTTATACAAATGTAAAATTTGGGCAGAAGGTTGGTGTATACTCAATGCTAGATGCAGTCCTTTGGTCATTTGATTCCTTTATGGCTAGTGTTTGCTTGTTTGTTTGTTTTTTGGTCATCTCTTTAACAATGTTTTGAGAGAGGGTCTTTCTGTGTGGGGCAAGGTGTTCTTGAACTAGAACTGAGTGATCTTCCTGCCTTCGCCTCCTGAGTCCTGGGATTTTGGGTGTATGCCAACACCCCCAGCAAGGATGTTGATCATATCTGTTTTTCAGATAATCCCTGCAAACTTCTCCAGGAAACTAGAAAATTAGTTTTCTTTGTCATCTGTGCGGTAAAGTGACTTTGACACAAAAAGAAAAGGATTTCTGAAAGTGACATTTTGGACATGGTCCCATGGTACACTATCTGCGTCCTGAAACCTGTCTCTCTAAGATCCCACGGGACTCTGGATCTCCATCGCGTTAGTGATAATAATCTGGGATCTTAATTAGCTGACTCTCGAGGGCAGACCCTAGGACCCAAGACTGAGACCTCCCAGAGTGCGGGGCGATGTGGTAGTTAAAGAATGAGATGTGCTTTGGCTCTTGAGGTCAGAACGTCACTGCTCTGTGTGCCCTGAAGAGTGGACCTGCCCTGAGGAGTAAAAGCCAGGGCAGCTGTGGCCAAAGAGGAACTTTGAAAATAGAATCCTGAGGTCCATTGAGACTGCAGACAGGCACCATGAAACCACTTTCTCAGTAGCCTGCTGCGGTCAGAAAACACACACCCGTGAATGCACCCGGAGATGACACCTCTAAGCGGGAGCTTGTTGCCTCTGGGCTGCTGTGGGGGTGCAGTTGCCACTTCCATCTTTAAATATCCACAAAGAAATGGTGTCTGCAAGGTAATCTGAAGTTTCAGCAACAAATGCGATGAAGTACTTGAAAGTCTTTTCCTTCTTTTCTCTTTTCATACATTTCTTTTTCTTTGTCCATCTCTCAATCATTTCCGTGTCCCTCTTCCTCTCTCCCTCCCTGCCTCTTTGTGATTTTTTTATTTTAAACAGCAAAAAACCCCAACAAAACAACAATGAAGACAAAACAAAAACAACACAAAAGCAAAAAAATGATACCTGACCTCAAAACAAAATTATATAAATTAACAATTGTTGCTACACTAATACTGTTATCTTCAACGAAGTTGCTCAGTCCTCCCGATGAAAGAATGTTGCGATGTTTTGGTTCGGAGACCTTATGAGGTAAGAGAAATATCAGTTTGTTTGAGTAAAAATAAGACTCCAAACTAATTCGTGACCCTCTTTAGATATTTGCTTCAATTTCATATTCTTTGAAAACAACTCATTTTTTTTTCATTTCATGGGTAAGTTCATTAATAAAAACAGCAACCTGAAACAGTTCACAATCTCTGAAGTAAGGGCTACCAACCTTTATTATATGCAGCTCTTACTCTCCCTTCCAAATTCCGGAGACGCTTTCTTCACGTAAGTATGAGTCAGCCAATTTCAAAAGTAATTCTCTAATTCCTGGCTTCTTTCATTGTTTTCCCTGATGAGGGCTGAGTGTGAAAAATTAAGCTTTTTGATTCACATAATCTTGGTTCCAGATTTCATCCTTGGAAAACTTAGGTTTATTCCTAGTTAAAAAATTTTGTGGTGGGGATGTGGGAGACACAAATGTAACTCCAAGGTAGGGCCCTCACCCAACAGGGATGAGACCCTGTGCTTGCTCAGCGTCCTGAACTGCAGTAAAATTATTCATAGATACATAATAATTATACATATTTATAGGCTTCAGTGCTATCATTCACTCTACTGCATTGTATAATAAACTGGGGTGGTTTCTTTCTGTAAATTACTTTTCTTTGTGAGCATATCCCTCCCTCGCCACATGCATTTATCATGTATTTGTGGTGGGAGAATCATGTATCCCAACTTACTCTGAGATATGGAAGACAACTCTTCTACTTTGTCCATCCTCCACAGCTGGACAGTAGCACTTGGTGGTGGACATCAGACAAGGAGGTTGAACCACAGTGATCACTGATCTATGTTCCTAATCTTTCTCCAAACAAAACATTATGCAATATTTCAAACCAAGTTCCATCCACATTGAGCACTGAAATACACAGTCACGAGACCGCCTCCCAGAATCAATCTTTTAACAGTTTCAGATACCCTTAGTATTTTACATGACACAATTTAATATATTGTGCATAGGACAAAAGTCCTCTTTATTCTTGTTTCCCTCCTTGTCTTTCCTGGAGGAGTTAATCTGAAATCTCATGATGTTTCACCATACAAGGCTTACCTTTATTACTAAAAATGCATGTGCTGTAGAATAAACAGCCAAATGCCTGCTGATGTGTGTTTGTTCACATGTGTGTAATCCTGCTTGAATCAGTGTTAATACAAAATAATATTAAGCAGGTGCTGAATTGAAAACAGTATGCTGTCACTCCTAAGAAATAGGAACATATAATACAGAATGCTCTATAAGTATAGAATGTTTATTTACATATCATGACTCACATAAAGTAACTGGGAAGTTATTATTACAATTAGCCGGGAGAGCTCAAATTGAGTGGACTGTATGAAGCTTCAAATGATATCTGCTGCTGTATTTCTTTTTGCTCAAAGATTGAAGCAATTGCAATGTATAATTGAATTTGAATACAATCATGCTGGCAGATGTGTAAGTTTTTCATTGCTAATGTGAACTCTCAGAATGTTTGAAATCCTTTATAGAAAACAGCCATTTAAGAGTTTTGCATATTTATATGTTTTATGCTATTATAGCTATCTTTGTGTAAATTGCTTCATGCATAGTTTTTCAATAGTTTTTCAATTTAATTTTGTACGTGTTGGAGTGATTTACTCATTTTGAATATCTAAACACTTAGATAGTCAGGCCGGTGGCACATGCCTGTGATTCCTGCACTCTTGGAAGGCAGAAGGGTAAGAGACTTGAGCCTAGCTTGAGCATCTTCATGACTTAGTGAGAGTTTGTCTCAGAAAAAATGTGAAAAGGCCTGGGAGTGTAGCCCTCTGTAAGAACCCCGGGCTCAGATTTCAGTAGTACAAAGGAACAGTAGGATGAGCATTTAGAATATTGTGTATAATGAAATTACTTTCAAATAGTATAAACAGTATTAAATAACATGGAATTCGCTGTCTCTTCCATAATTTATCTTCTCCTATGTTTACATTTGTTTAGGCCCCTTACTGCATTGCCTATGAAGGTTCCCACTGGGAGTTTGAGCACAGTCCTGCTTTACTCAGCTCTGACACATGATTCGCTTCCTCTCTCTTACCTGTCGCCCTCACCACCCTTCCTAAGTGTCCAGGGTTGTGCACAAATGGAAACAGAACTGATGGAACAGGGATTTCCGTTCCTATGAATAGATACCTTTCATGGACTTATTACTCTTCTCTTTTACACACCTGCATTTTTTTAATAGAACTTCTTGTTGAACATGAGAGAAAATTGGGTGTGCTCAGAGAGCTTCAGGGATCTCCTGAGCCAAAGATCCATGTCACAGTAGGCAAATCCATGACTGGATCTGTAGCTGTTCAAATCCAAATCTTACACTTAAATAGTTGATGCTCTCGTGGTCATTTGTCTTTCACCAGGGAAAGTCAGCTCCTGCTTGGGGACAAAACTGATGAAGCAGAGATCTTGTGTCGGGTGAGTTCATTACATCATTCAACTGTGCACACACTGTGTAGTTCTATATTTTACCCTCAGACACTGTTACTGAACTTCCTTATGAAAAGCAGGTGAGCGCTATGACATTGCAGCAAAGAACAATTCTTTCTACTTTTTCTAATTTTTTAAAGCTAAAAACAACTTTTAAGTGTCTTCAAAAAGCAAAGTCTTCTTTCTTCAAGATAATCAGGCTGGGCATGGTAGTGCATGCTGTAATTGCAACACTTGGGAGGCTCAGGCAGGAGGATCATTGCAAGTGCAACACCAGCCTGGCCTATAAAGTAAGCTCATGGCCAGCCTGGACTACATAGCCAGACTGTGTCTCGAAAAATCAGACTGACTTACAAATATGTGGATACAATACATCTTCAAAGAACTTTCTTTTAACCGGAAACTTCACTTTATAGAAACTAAATATTGAAACTGAATTTAAAAATTGTGCTTTTTATTATAAGATAAATAGAATAGAGCATAAGTGAAGGAAATTGTTCATACTTCGAGGCCTTCTCCAGAAGTCAGTTTCATAATATTTTCATTTTTCGAACTCTTATGTAATTTAGTGATGTTCCTTTTGGTGTGCTTTTAATATCTTAGTCTTCCAGTGTTTCATAAATACCGTCAGGGCATAGCAGCATGCCAACATGTTTCCTTGTCACCCTCCTCTTGTTGTGAATTCCTAGTCCTAAGCATTGGCCCATATGCTCTGGGGGAAAGAACTGTAATGGGCAGGTATAATGTTTGTCCCAAAGTAGAGAGTAACTTGAGAACATGAGCTGCAAGGAAATGAAACATATCAAATGGCTTTAAATCTCCAGTTTCTTGAAGATACCATGCTTATCTTTGAGTTATTCTTGAGACAAATTAGTTATTTTTATTAGATTGACATATAATAATTGCATGTAACTTATTAAGTTAAACTTTTAATTTATAATTATAATGAATTAGTAGTAGTAGTAGTAGTAAGTGAACTCAGGGCCCTGCACATACCCAGAAGTGCTGAAATTTTATCTGTAAGTCAGCTTCGTCCTGATCCGGGTGCTGCATTGTGGTAATGCAGCACCCGTTGTGTCTTAGATTCTCCCTGAGTAGATCTGAGAGGAGGTCCACAGGAAGGGACTCACAGTCAGAAGGTAGCGGTGCTTAGCAAGCATGGTTATTAAGGGATGAACTCCGTGCACGCCAAACATGGCTAACGTTTATGAATAAGGATATACACTCGGGAGAGCTGTAGGTGGTCAGAACTAGAGACGGTGACTTTCAGTATTGAAAATACCTCTTCAAGAAGGGCGAGCCTTGGGACACAGCCCAAGATGGCAATGAGTTGAGGGCTGGGTTTTCTTTTGCTTTCCTTGATTTTGGAGAAGTGCTTGGGGCTGATAGTTAACAGGGCCTTTTCTGCACACTGTGATTTTCCGTCCTTATGTCAGGAAAGCTGTTTCCTGAACTTATGGGGATTTGCTCAGAGATAGCCTGGTGACTAGAGCCCATGTAGGAGTTAAAACCACAATACTGATTCATGCAAATAAAGCCTGGCTGGGCGGACAGGGAGACCACAGTTAAGATAGGGTCTGTGTCTCTAGTGTGACTGTGTGGAAATGCAAGGGTAAGACTAAATGGGAGGGGAGGAACAAACAGGGTTTGACGTGAGCACCTCAGGAAGCTCGGGGTGCAGGGACTCGGGAGATCTAACCCTGGTACGTGCTAGAATTTTCTCCCGTGGGCTTCCTGCCATTTCCCCACTCCCATCCCCTGTCCGTCTAGCTACCTACTCCTTCAGGACCCCTTAGCCAGGTCTGCAAACATGGGAAGAAAATGCTCTGCTCCAATAAACCTTTCATCACAATAACACAAAACAGCCAGAATTTGCCTCCAAAGCTGTGTTTTCCCAAGCTCTGTTCCTAAAACCTCTTTTTAGAATGATTTTCCTGAAGCCATTTTACAGGACAGAGTAACGAGTGCTGCTTGGCTCTGGGATAGCCCAGAATGACCCAAGGACCGAAGTCTTGGTCCGCAGCCTACGCCTATGGGAAGATCCTGGAGTCTCCGAGAGGCGGAATCTCATGGAGGCTGACAGGGCATGTGGGGCTACCCTACATGGAATTGTGTGACCATGGCATCTTCCTGTTTTTCTCTAGCACTTCCGGTCTGTGAGATGAGTGGTGCGCCTGTGCTCTTCTGCCTTGCTGCAGAAGGTGGGGGCAGCTGGTGACGGCTGGAGCCCGAAAAGCACGTGGCAACATATATGTTCTCCAAGCTTTTGCTAGCTGGTGTATTGACAGAAATCTTAGAGAACACAGCAAAATTTTCTTTCTGTTTTATTTTTCATAAATTTATTTCTAAAAGAACAGATGGAAAATAACAGTCTAGGGACTATAGTGAGGAACGAAGAGTTGTGTATTTCAAAATAGCATATCAATATATATGTATATATATATGCATACATATTTGATGTCCTCATTATGCTGACTTGATCATTACATAATACATACATGTATGAAAATGTAGCAATGTACTCATAAAGATGTCTAATTCCCAAAGGTTAGCTAAAACTTTAAAACATATTTTGCTTTTGTGTTCTTTTGATTTTTCCTATATTGTTGTTTTCTGAATTTTTAATTTTTAAGATAAAAAGTTAAAAAAATATAGAAGAACGGGGTGTGGAGTGGGTGGGTAAAGAAGAGCTGAGGGAAATACAAAGGAAAGAAAGGAAAGTGGAGAAAAATAATACTGGGAAAAACCTACCTATTTTGGTTTCAAAACGTAGACAAAATTCAGATGGCATTTCTAATATTTGTTTTCATATCATTTTTTTCTACCAGGTCCATCAATAAAATGAAACCAGAAAATATTTCAGATACTGCAAAATTTATTCTCCTGGGGTTGTCAGGGGGTCCACACCTACAACTCCTCTTCTTTGGGCTGTTCCTGTCCATGTACCTGGTCACGGTGCTCGGAAACCTGCTCCTCATCCTGGCCGTCAGCTCTGACTCCGACCTCCACACCCCCATGTACTTCCTCTCCAACTTGTCCTTGGCTGACATCTGTTTCAGCTCCACTACAGTACCAAAAATGATTGTGGATATTTCATCTCACATTAGGGACATCTCCTATGTGAGCTGCATGATACAGATGTCTCTTTTTATCATTTTTGCAACTACGGATGACATGCTTCTGACTGTAATGGCCTATGACCAGTTTGTGGCCATCTGTCACCCTCTGAGGTACAATGACATCATGAACCAGAAACTTTACTGGCTGCTCGTTCTGCTTTCCCTCCTGATCAGTGTCCTCGATGCTATGATCCACACCTCAATGGCACTGAAGCTGTCCTTCTGTGCACAGCATGAGATTCCTCACTTTTTCTGTGAACTGGATCATATGATCAAGCTTGCCTGTTCTGATATCCTCATAAATAACATCCTACTGTATTTTTTCACAGGTGTGTTGGGCCTTGTCCCCCTCTCTGGAATATTATTTTCTTATACTCAAATTGTCTCCTCCATCTTGAAAATTCCATCAGGTGCTGGAAAGTATAAAGCCTTCTCCACTTGTGCATCACACCTAATCGTCATTTCTTTGTTCTATTGCACATCATTTGGTGTGTATCTCAGTTCCTTAGGATATCAGGCCTCCAGGAAGAGTGCAGTAGCCTCTGTGATGTACACGGTAGTAACCCCCTTGATGAACCCTTTTATCTACAGCTTGAGGAACAAGGACATGCTGAGGGCTTTGGGGAAACTCATCTCTAGAGTAAAATCTTTCCATTAGCGTGTCAGATGCTTCTACTACTTTTTCATCTTACATAGAATAATAAAAAAGAACAATAGCAAAATATCAACAACATAGACAATAACAGGGCAAAGCAAAAACAATGAAAACAATACAGGGTTTCAGAAAAGATGACAGGAATTAACAGGAGTTGTTCTGTTGCATATTGTTCTCTTCAACGAAGTTGCTCAGATTACCAGATGTAAAAATGCAGGATTGGTCACATCATTCATATTTTTACTACTGACACAAGAAAAGATTAAGTGATAATGAGTGATTCATAAAGGCCGAGCCACATCTTAGAACATAGAAATCAAGACCATGTTGTAGTGGATAAGGAGTGCGAAGTCCGACCTCTGGGTTTGACTTTATCTGTTCTGTACCATAGCGATGACTTACAGTTTAGATCTAAAGTGTCTCCCCAAACTTCATGGCCTGAGTGGTGGGGGTTTTGGAGGGCGATTAGATCCTATGGGTGGCATCCTCAATAGCAGATGCGCTTAGATTGCACATGTTGGCTATTTTGTGCTAGTGATGAGAAAATGACTAAGACCTTATGTATCCTTTGAAATTTTATTTCAGCTTGCTAAACTTGCTTGTTCATCTGTACAGCAAAGCAGTAAGATTTAACTCATAGCCATGCTCGGGAAATGATGCTTTCACCACTGATGCTCTGTAATATATAACAGGAAGTGGTCTCATAAATTGTAATGGAGCTGTACACTTTGTCAGCTGCCATGGTAACATACAGTGCCATGCTGTAGTTGTAGTGATGGTGGTATAAACAAATCTACTACACTCTCAGTTTGTATAGATGTATGCTATTCGGTATGATACCTTGATATTACTTTTTAATGATAATACAAAGCATCATTCCTGGTTGATCTACTTGCTGTAGTATATGTTATTCCTATTTTATAGTGTAATGCTATTTGTAAAAAATTTACTGCATACCGCTGTGCCATGTCACCTGGCAGCAACCTGTAGACCTCATGTTTGGCACACATTTTGCATCATTTACTCTTCTTTGTGATTTAAACTTACGTTGTTTTGTTCATCATGACAGCAAGCACCATTAGCTACCTGTTTATTTATTTATTTGCTACGAAGTATCACTTTGTAGTTCCAGCTGCACTTGAATTCACTATGTTACCCACACTGCCTAGAATTTGTTGCCGTCCTCCTGCCTGAGCCTTTCATTTGTAGGGATTACAGGTCCATGCCCCCATGCATGGCTATAAACTGTGTGTATGTGTGTGCTTAACTTTCTAACATCATAGAGCTATTTTACTCAAAACTTGAATAATTTTATCTCATATTTAAGGTTTGCAGTACCATTTTGAATGGTATTCACACATGCTATCATTTGGTTCTGTTGTATTTTTCCATTTGCATAGCAATAATTGCAGAACTACTTATTGAATGGTATTATTATTTTCAATAAATGCCAGATTATCTTCAGTTAAGTATACAATGCATCCTTCCTGAATGACATCTTGACATAGATGAGGGCAGAGTTGGTACTAATTTTCTCTGTAGTGTAGAGGCATAGCTCTGTAATATTATAATCTTGATATTTGGTAAGTCAAGCAATAGACTTTCTTAATTTCCTTTTAAATCAAATATTTTTTCTCCATTGCTTTTTTTATTTTAAAGATAACAGAATATAAACTCAAATAACACAAAAACAATAGGGAAATACACAAATTATGGGGAAGGTAGTAGGGGACTGACAATGAATGCTGTTTTACATAGTATCATCTTCATATTTGTTACTCAGTTATCTCAGAAACATGAAGGAGATACACAATTATACAGAAGATAGTAGGCGATGAACAATGGTTGTTGTGTAACATATTGTTATCTTCACATTTCTTACTCAGCTATAAATCTGTATAACATAAACAATAAAGGAAACAGAATTATAGACTAGATTTTGCAGAAATAAAAATGGATGCTATATTACAAAATGACGTCTTCAGTATTGTTACTCAGTTATACAAATGATGGCACATTCGTTCAAACAGTTTTCTCCACCCTCATCTCCATTGTTCTCCCACCCAATCAATCATTCTCTCTCTGACAATGACTGTACCTTTTGGTTTATTTACTCCCTTGGGCTTTCACATTGGGGAGGTACATGGCTGCTTCAAATCATGCTGTAACAAACATGGGTGCACTCAAATTACTATGGCACTAGGTGGAAAAGCACCCATCCTAAAAGAGGGTACATATGCAGAGAATCAAATACACTTATGGTCATACCCAACTGATAAGCTCTCGAGGCCCTCAGGGGTACAGTCCAGTCTTTGAGTTCATCCCAGAGAACTCCAGGCCTCATGTCAATGAGGCGCTCCCAGAGGCCTGGTCAAGTTCTCAGCGTTACCCCAAGTACTGCAGGGCTCGGCCCCAGCATGGAGCTCCTGGGGAGCAGGACCAGTTCATAGGGTTGCCCCTGTGGACCACCAAGTTCCACCTCAGCGAGGTGCTTCTAGGGGCCACATCAGCAAGGCACTCCTGATGACCAGGACCAGTCTGCAAGGTTTCCCCTGCAGACTGCAAGGTTCTGCTCCAATGAGTTGCTCCCTCATTGGAGACCTGGTGGAGTTCTCAGGGGTCACCCTTGAGTACTGCCAAGCTCCACCCCAACCAGGCATTTTCAGAGATCAAGTCAAGTCCTTGGGTTTGCCCCTGAGGACCACCAGACTCTGCCATGCCCCTATGAGGCACTCCTGTGGACCTGGACGAGTCTTTGGGGTCACCACTGCAGACCTCCAGGCACAGACCCAATGAGGCACTCCCAGGAACCTGGTCCTAGACCTCTGGGTCCCCATGGAACCTGCAGGGAGTCCCCCATATTGATTCTCATATCTAAACCTTCCTTGTTTCAGGGGACCCGCCTTTCTCCCTCTTGTAATTCTCATACTGTTATAGTCCAGTGGCTGAGTGGCGATCCTATGAGAAGATCCTTACCTGCTGTTTTCCTGGTTGCCTTCCAGGCTGGAATTTTTCTGCTCCAGTTTTGGCCCAGTTCTTGGAACTTTGCTCTCCTCTTGCCGAATCGGGAGGCCTCTGCGAGCACGGGCTTCTGAAGCTGAATCTGTGAGCATAGGACTGAGGGAGTGGGTCTAGGCTGTGTGTGGTGTGGGGACTCCCTCTTTCTCCTCCTCTTTTCCCTCAGACTGCACCATTGTAGTTGCCTGAATTATTTTTCAGGAATCAGTCTTGTTTGCTCCTTGTGTGGGTTTGAATTCTCATTTTGAATCCTTTGATGCTGGGCACAAGTGGTGTGAAGTCTCCCCCACTTGTGCTTACTGAGGTACTTCAGGGTGTGTACTAAGTTTAGTTATTAGTTTTGGGAGACAATTGGAGGAGTTTCTCAGGTCTTAGAGTATGTTGTCATCTCTCAAAAACAGGACTGCTGTTTTTCATATCTCTTATCTCTATGGATTCATAAAGAGTTCATATTTGCAAGCAGTATGGAGTCACACTCTGTGCTCATATTAGTAGCAAGCCTCAGCCTTCCAGTATGACGTTGACCTTGCTGCTCTTGCTGACATGTGGCTGTTGCTCCTCTTCCAGATCATATGCCTAGGACCTTAAAGGGCTGGCATCCAGGACTGCGGCCCAGGTAGAGGGATTCTGGGGCAGGGACGGCACTGCAGAGCCTGGGGCATCTCCGTGTGCCCTGTGCAGTGGAAACACATGGCCGCACAGATCCTGCAGTCGCTCTGCACCATCAACGGCATCACCACACAGTCTGTGACTGCTTCTCCCACGTTCCGCAGGGGAACATGTCTGCAAGTGGCTTCGTACACCCAGTGGCACTTCAAGGCACAGCAGAACTGCCTCTTTTTGTTTTTTTGAAACAGGTCTTGCCATCCAGTACAGGCTGGACTCAACTCACTTAACGTAGGCCACGCTGCCCTCAAACTCACAGCAATCCCCATGGCTCACCCTCTCAAGGGTAGTGATTACAGCACCTCACTTAAAATTTATTTAGTTTTTGTTTCTTGCTAGTGAATTGACCATTACATTTCTAAAGTTCTGAAATGGCCAGCAGACCATACCAAGGTACCACTTTAAGCTCCTCCTTGAAACCAACATCTTCAGGAAACTGTTGGCCTTGATTCAGGGCCAAATCCATTGCTTTTTTATATATACTAAAAACTATGCTCCCAATATTTGTATTAAATTCATACAGCTATTTGATGAAATTTGACTTTCTCTGCAATGTATTGTGTATGTATTAAAAATCACCTATCATGGGAATTATGTTCCAGAGACCTCTGCAATAGGTGAAAATCCGTGAAGTGACAGTGTTATATTTATTTTATTATTTATATATATTTTAAGGCATTGTAAACCCTTCTCATGCTCCTATAAATATTTCCCACTCCTTTATAAACATTCATATGCTCTTAAACACTATGTACACGCATAGACCTACATAATTTTAACATGTAAAATCTGTACGATTTCTCCCTAATGAAGTATACTACAAATTGAATGATGAAGATCATGAATTATGTAGCTGTGCAGTACTGATGGCAATGTGAAGAGGACAAGGAGAGAGGTTGAACATATGGGCACAGTGCAGCAGAGCAAACAGACCAATGGTACAGTCACTGAACCAATCAGCACACAGCATAGAGAACACAGTGCTGTGGCAGGTTGCCTTCCATCCCAGCAGCCAATAGCGTGCCAGCATAATCTCATGTTGGCAAACTGGAGCAGGCAGCAGTGGTGTACTGTGTTTCCATTTTCTAGGATAGTGTATTCATCTGCTGATGGAATACATGCTGCATTTTATTTCAATTTAATATTCTTTTAATGTTTGAATTACATTTTACATATTTTTAGATAAAATAATTAAAATCATAAATATTATATAAATACTACATACCAAAAAAATCCTCTAATATAGAGAAAACTCCATTATACACAATTAGATTTTTAAAAAGACCTGCAATACAGTGAAGCCACCATAACTGAGCTGCAATATAGCGAAGGATGACTGTATATACGTACATATTCACAGATTTTTGCCTTGGAATTATTTTCCTCCATTTGCTGTTTTTGTCACATCTTCTACATAAATTTTGCTTTTCAGAGGACCTTAAACAATCAGATACACTAAGCAGAGCAGAGCTGTAATTATCACGGTCTGGGATGCTCACAGGGTGCTGAGGAGACAGTAGTCACAGGACACAGAATTATACTAGGGAGAAATAAGCTTCCAGAGACATATTGTCCAGCAACATGGGTGCACTAAATGATGACAGATTGTTGAAAAATATAGTGAGAGTGGATTTTAGGTGCTATCATCAGAAAAATGAAAGTTATATGAGGTAATTCAGTTAAGAATTAGATAACTCTAATGATTTCTGAGGTATAGTCACTTCAAAGCACGTTTTAGAAGATAAAAACATATAATCTTACTTTCTAATTTAAAAAAGTAAAAAGAGATTTGAAATAAATTACTCAAATTTTTTGAAATGCATAAAATGAACCAAACACAGTTGATATTTTTACAGTGAGTTAGAATCTAACAATTTTTTTCCTTTTGTCATTTGTTAGAAATTCTCTGTTGATTCTTAGGCGTTCTCTACATTAATATTGTGTCTACTAACCACTTAACAGGTTAACACAAGCATTACTCTGGCAGCACATTGATTCCGTACTGACTGTCCCCAGGGACACTCAGGCAGGTGGTACTTGGGCTCTCAAGCATTGTATTTAATAAATTACGTAAAATCGGCATTTTGTATTTCCCGTTATATTATCTTATAAAAGTTATCAAAATATACAAATTTTGGTCACCCTGTATTTAAATAAATGGACTGGTAAGTGGTTAATGTTAATATACATTTATTTGATTATATTAGCTTAAATTTTTCCTAGATAGTTGGAATGTAAATTGCCTTCATTACATGTTCTTGCTTTAAAAGGGGATTCTTTGTGTATTTAGCTATCAAGTATTTCAACTGATCAAAAATATGATGAAAGTTTGAGTAAAATGACTATACATAGAATTAGCGCCATCCATCCCCACAAAGCATTCCCTCTCACATTGAACACAAGTATCCCACCACCCTTGCTACTGTCTAAATCACGTCTGCACGTGCTCTCCATGACTGCCTCCATGAGACATGATAACAAAACGGCGAGCGTCGCTGCCTAACGCCGTCCCACGGAGAGGCAGGCTGGTGACAGCATTGCTGTGTGTCCTCGTCCACCTTATTCACCAGATCAGGCACTTGTGACATCTGATTCAAAGTGACCAGGAAAAGTCAACGCTTTCAGTTCAGGACATGAAAGGCAGCCACAACCGTGCAACTGAAGACACTCACCAGGACTTCCGGGAGAGCTTTGGAAAGTGCTAAGAGGGATGGGATAAACGTGTTCACAGTCAGAGCAAATGTTTTGAGAGTGATCAATGACAGCGTATCTTCATTGTAATAAAATTTCAATTTATTTTCATTAGTGCACCTTAATGTTTTAATGCAAAATTACCATATTTTCCTATCATACCTCACATACAGTGCCTTTATTAAATTAAGGTAGTTTTCTCAACTCATTCTTTGAAGCCAAATATTTCAGTAAAATTGAACTGACAACACTAATTCTAGGCCACGTTCTAGGTCATAAACACAAAAACAGATTAAAAATCTCTATGCTTGGGGAACATTGCTAAGGGCTGCATGTTTATGTACATCTTGAATTTGTATACTGTAGCACTGCCACAAATGTGATGGTATTGTCAAGGTTGAGTTGTTAAAGTAATGAGGAGCATATGGGGTCATGTGTGTGGAGCCCAGGGTGTGATTAGTACCCTGGTAAGGAAACAAGGAGAGACCCGGACTTCCTCTCTCTGTGTCTTGGTTACTTTTCTCTCCTTGCTGAGACAAAATACCCATCGCCCAAAATGAAGGAAGGAAGAGTTTAGCTTACAGTTTGTGGAGGTTTCAGTCCATACTTGGCTGCTTTTGAGGCAGAGTGGCACATGGCAGAGGGCAAACTGTTCAGGGCAGCAGAGCACAGCAAAAACCACAAGCAAAAGGGAGGAATGGCTGCAAGCAGCCTCTTTTTCTCCCCTACATTGTAAACAGCCTACCCCCACCCAGGGGGTGTGAACCTCTCACTCAATCTCCATACCCTCCTCTTCCACAGGCTCAGGATGTTTACAGAGTAAGCACCCCAGCTTCCTGCTGAATCACTCAGCTAAACCTCCAGATTCCCCAAGTTGACACAATGTATCAACCATAACACTCTGCCAGGGGAAAGTGCACCAAAGGGATGGCCACATGCAACTGTAATGTGAGACGTCAGCAAGGTCTGCATCTTTTGCCATCTTGATCTTGGACTCTCCATCCGTAAGTGTGAGAAATAAACACCTATAATTTAACATATCTAGATCATCGTATTTTTTTACTATATCCCTGGCTGAAACAAAAATTCATTTATCCATGAGCAGGAAACTGTCAATCAAGAAGAGAGGTACATGCGGAGGAAACTATGCCCTGCTACTGAAGCTTAGTAGCAATGGGGAAAATTGTTAACTAAACAGCTATTTACTTGTGTATTCATTGATTCCCTCAAACTGAAAGCACGGGACAGCTGCTCCTTGTTATAGATCCTCACCATACAACATTCCACGCTCCAGAGGACACCCATGCACTCAGGACACATTCCTCCAAGAGAAGAAATGGCAATATAAAAGAGCGATACACATGGTGGACCCAGCAAAGTGCCACTTCTCTCTGCTGTCGTGAAGGATGATGTTTTCACCCCAGCTTCTGGGTGTACTCCTGCAAGATGTCCCAGGAGAAAAGAGACATTCTACTCAAGGTCACACCTTCTTCCCAAAGTTGCAGCCAAAGACTGATTAGTGCGGGGATTAAGGAGCTGGTCCACATGTCACATCCTGGGACAATAGCAAAGGTGCATGTCTTCTCCACAGATCCATCACAGTGACACTGGGAGAACATCACGGCTCGGTCTGTGCCTTTCCTAATCTGGTTTCCATGCTATCATTTTTATATGCACTGATCCCAGTGCCACTGGAATAAACTTGTGCTTTGTAATTTCTGCTTCCAGGCCTCCTGCCCTGCTTGCTAACCTGATGCTGTAAGTATAGACTGTTGGGTACAGATGAGCACCGTGGAGAGAGTGCATACCAGGGAGAAGCAAAATGTCACAATGATGCCACTGTAGAGAGAATTGGGATGGGATCCTCATTGACCAGCTATCCTGTGACCAGATCTTTGGCATATTTTCAGCAAGGGGGGACATGATTCTGCAGACAATGAACCACTTTTGTGTTTCTGACACAAAGTCCAATGTGGCCAAATGTATTGTTCTTTGCATTTCTTGTTGGGTTCTATTTGTGAATTTCTTTCAGTGATTCTTCAAGAAGCACTGTCACTTGGGTGATACTGATATTGCTTTGGTTGTATGTTTCTCTTTCTACTTTTAAGTGATTTAGGAATCCATGTCACTATCACTTTATAAAGTGACTTAGAGAAACTCCTTGCCTGTATATTCTGAAAATGTTCCAATAATCTTTAATTCATTATAAATGAGTGTATAATGTGTGTACAGAAATGTTTTATTCTCTTCACTCAGTGAATATTTATTATTTTTAAAGGTATATTCTCCAAATGATGCTCATTTATTAATCTGTTATTGTATTTGAGGAAAACATGTCATGTACATTCACTTAGTCAAGACCAACACTTGCACCTACAAATAGAATACTTGCTCTTGCCCAGTTAAGCCATAGCTCTGAAAATTCATCTTTTTCCTGGCTCATCGATTTTTTTCTCTTCTCTCCACATGTAGCCAAACTCTTCCAAGGTCTCTGAATGCACTCGTCCCAGCTCTGCATTTTTCTGAGTTCCATCTAATATAGTTTTGCCCTCGTTTCACCCAGCCCCTTGCCAGCCAGATCTGTACTCCTGAATTCACTTTCCCTTTTTCTGGCACTTGACAGGATGGAGAATTCTCAAGTCTATACACTAAGACAACAGTGAGTTTGGTAATGTTCTTCTGTTGAAGGGTTTCTGAAACTCTCAAGTTTTCTGAAGACACTCACCTTCACTGTTGCCCCAAAATGTGGCATGTGGACCAGTTCTTTAATCTCTGCACTAATCAGGATCAAGGCAGTCCTCCGCTGTTGAGTTCACAAGTAACAGAACTTTACCTTTGATGAGTAACCTCCTCTGGGCATTCAGTCCTCATTAAGCTGGAAAAAAAGGTAATTTCATACTCATGGAGATGGGTACATACTGTCTGTTGGCCCCTGCCGATTCCCAATGTCATGTTTCATTTTTTAGTACCCGCAAAATTTTATCTTACTTTACCTGTTATGATTCTCTTCATGGCACATAAAATTTGACCTTGTTGTATAAGGTGATGGATGTCTTTATGTGTTTTATGTACGTTTTATTCTTTTGTAAAGTGAAAGAGTTTAACATAGTGAATAAAGGTATTGTGATGTCATAACTTAAAAACTATAAATGTGTATATGTAAATTATAAATTCATATATAGTTAGCATGCTGTCAATGTTCAACAGCATAGGAAATAATGAAACAATTTAATATAAAATTTTAAAATGTATATTACTGCTTAGGCACAGAGGTGCATTCACACAGCTGAGGCAGGTGGGTTAAGAGTTTCAAGGCAGCCAGGAGCCCTCAGTGACAGCCTGTCCCAGACAGAAATTGTATTAACATGGAGAAGCTTTTTCACCTAGTAAGCGATATGAAGTGTGTATGGACAAAACTGCATAGTTTGAAGTTTTATGGACTTTGCAAATGAACTAACACCTTCCCTGAAAATGAGGAATCGTGATTTTTAAGTCACCTTTCTTAAAGTGAGGAAAATTATATATTGCAAGTATTATAATTAGAAAAGGTATTCATGAAACTCCAAATAGGGTACAACAGCTCTGTATAAACCTTTATATTCAATATGCATCAAAGAAAACAGAAAAATCTGTTGTGCAAAACATGGAGAAACAAAATTACAGCTCAGCAAATATTCCATGACTGCTAAGATGAGAAACTACGTGTTATAATTTCATATTTGTGCTAATGTTTATGTTTTTATTATTTTTTTACATATATATGTTCACACCTTAAAGTGAATTCTACTTTCTGGTAGAATGATATAAATGGAGAGGTTCTTGTTTGTAGATAAAATGAAACATTAGGATTATCTTGTGTGAAACTCTCTATTGCTTCTACTGTTTGGGTGTTCTTTTGTTTAAATTTGTTTGTGGTTGACGTGTTTTTGTTCTTTATCTTTGAAGATGAAAAAGGAATTATTTACAAAGTCACCATGTGTAATCTGTGAAAGATCCTTAGACTAGAGAGGAACAGAAACAAGGGAGAGACCTGGACGCTGTACCTTCGGCCTCAGGGGTCACTCATCCTGAATTCACTTCTATATTCTTGCTTTTTAAGAACACGCACCAGGGGGTAACAGTGAAGAAAATAACTGCCGTAATGAGCTCTGGATATCGCTCCCTGGAGATATAGAGAAGGTCGAAGTTGGCACGGCGCTCACTCAGCAGGCCTGCCATGTCAGTGAGCAGCCCCTGAGCCTCCACCCAGAGAAGATCCTTCTGGACTAGCAGCCTGTTGAAGCAGTCAGCCTTCCCACCCGTCCTGCGAACAGCTCTTTATCTTCAACATCCAGGTGAGATGCTGAGCATTAAGCCAGTGAAGCCACCCAGGTTACTGAGAGCCCTTTAGTTGAGGCGTTGGGATGAAGGACAGATATTTTACTAGAATTTCATCTTGGAGAGCAGTAAGGAAAGCACATGTGTGAGATGATGAGAACCAAGTCTCCCCAGCTGCTCCTGTCAACTACCTGTCACCCTTCTGACACACTCTAATGTATGTATTTTTTTCATATATATTTGTCCTGATAAACACCCGACTCTCATTGTGCTAGTTAAACAGGGTCCATTTCCTTCAGAGCAGAATTTGGCCCTCTAGGAACATGGTGACCATCATATTTACTTGAATTCTTCTGCGGTTGTTGGGGAGGGCTCTGGGTGCCTTAACAGTGGAACTTCATTTCCTTAGTTTTAGAAATTGGAAGTACAAAGATAAAGCTAATAGTAGGAATGATTTTTTTCTGAGGTATTTTCAGAGATTGCTGATGTCTGTCTTCTCCCCATGCTGTGATGTGGTCTCACTGCTGCGGGTGTCTGTGTCCTCATCTCTTCCTTTAAGGAACTCAGTGTGCTGCACCAGGGCTCACTTAAATGACCATATTCCAACTAAGCCATTTTTTCCAAGAACCTTTTCCAAGCACATTAGTGATGTTTGAGGTGTAGGTGGATAAGAACTTAAATATGAACTTTGGGGCAGACTTAATCGAGTCCACAACCACCAGTCCCTCTGTGAGTCCTCCTGCTGTACTTTGTACAAGACTGAATAGAAGCCCATTGTGCATTCTCTCTAGGAAGCTGTGAGTACTCTCAGGAAAGAGGCAGAGATCAGAAATTCTTACCCAACAGCTTCCAAACGTGCATGTTTTGCTTTTTAAAACTACCAAATATTAGGTACAGGAGTGGTAAGAATAGTGTGATTAACCACAGCAGTAGCACACAGCTGCTCGTCTCCTCTTTTCAGAACTCAGAAATGTTGGAGTTTGGCATGTCTGCTTCTGGTCTTTTAAAATTAAATGGGAAAAGAAGACACATAGAATCTACCACCTCAGTATTTCCTTCCATCGTGTCCTCCCCTTGCTATGGACGTTGCATCTTGGATGGGATATGCCCTCCATGCATGGCTCTGTGAAACACATCTAGTCAGAAAGAAAAGACAGCAGCTACAATGTAGGGGAGGCAGCAACAGGTTGTGACAGTGTCATGGAATAGCTTGGTAGTTAAGATTTACGAAGGAAGACTGATAAAAATAATTACCTAAGAATGTCAGTTACAAATCGGATGTACAATTGATAGCGTTATATTAAATTTTACTTATATATTTATGTAATTAATAGTGATTTTATTGTACTGGGGATTGGACTTGGGGCCTTCACACTGAATTATATAACAGCCATTTTTATTTTTTTGCTTTGAAACAAACTCTCACTAAATCTCTAAATTTCCCAGATGGAGCTAAAACTTGGCAATCTCTTTGCCTCAGCCTCTCAGAGGGCTGGGGCTACAGGTGTGCACCACCACACTTGGCTTATTTAAGTGATTAACATGCAAAGCACTGCAGATTTATTATTTACAAAAATATTATCAAATAGAACAATAGGTATAGGAGAAGAAGGTATATCATGGAAATGTGGTAATTTCTAATGGAACAGAAAACCCTCAAGTTTATGCAAGTATATAAAGTAAGGGGCTTCATTTATGCCTCTATTATTTCTTGCAATAAAAACAACTGAAGAAAGGATGGTGAAACTTATGATTTTTTAAAAACTGTTACTTTTGAACATTCAAGCTTATTATTGCCTGTACTTTCTCTTTTTCATGCATAATCCATAGAAAAATTGTACCTATTCATGCACATTCAAATACATTTAAATTTTCTCTCAGTGTGGATTTTTTTCATATATTTTTTCCTAACTGTGAATGGTGTCCAAACCTGTAATGCCACCAGTCTGAGACTCTATGGCAGGAGGATTGCAACTTCCAGCCCAGTCTAAAAATAAAAAATACAAGAGGGGTGAGAATATAGATTAGTGTGAAAGTCCGGAGTTAAATACTTAGAACTGAAAAAAAACTATCATCTAGTGTAAACCAGGTGTGGGATTATACGCCTATAGTCCAAGCACTAGGAAGGCTGAGGTAGTAGGACCACCTTGAGTTCAAGGCCATCCTGAGGTACTCAGTGAGTTCAATACCAGCCTGAACCCCATAGAAAGACTGTCTAAAATTTTTTTAATTAAATGTATTAGTAACTTTTGGATTCATGTATTTAATTTATTCAATTCATCTGTATGCTTACAAAGGTCCTCATAGGTCAAGACCAGAACAATATTGATATCTCTGATGCTTCTTTTCTCCCTTCTTTGTCTACCAAGTTTCCCAGAGGTAGCTGCAGAAAACTTTCACTGAACTTGGCATTTATTAATCTTGCAATATCTTTATTTCATTTCTTTTTTATAGCAAATGATGGATTGTAATATTCAACATAATTAAGCCCATTATACACATTAAAGATATTGGAAATTTCACATGTATATAAAGCATCCAATGAAGCCTCTATGGCCAATTTTATAATAAAAATTAGATATAGAGTATATGTTACAGTTCTCAAAAACTCATAATTTTATACTGCAATTCATACAGCTTCCCTTTTACATATGTAACATTGCTCACTTTATTAGTACACTATGTATCTGTATAGGTTCACAATCCAGATATTAAAAAATCCACAATAACCCCTATGTGAATAGGAAAATGTTTTGCATAAAACTAATTGAAGACAAGTATGAAAACCCTAAGGTTTATTCACTATACTAACTCAGACTAAACTTAGGAAATATAAAATTAAATAAATCCTCCAGTGCCACTTCTATTATCAACTGATAACACAGGTGTAAGAACCCGAGGGTGGGAATATAAACTAAAAGTCATGAAGGAAATCTGTTCAAAAACAGAGAACGGATGGGACGAAGGAAAGGAGAAAAGAAAAAGACAAAAATGTATGTATGTATGTATAGAGGAATATTCATGAATATACATATGTGCAGGAGGGCTAACATGGTTCTACTATTGTATTATATCACTTAATG
>PVLD010026448.1:0-22172 GCA_004027595.1 Dinomys branickii | reverse complement strand
AAGAGGGGAGAGGAGAGGAGAAGAAACATGACACAAGTTATCAACAATTTCCAGAATGTTCCAGGAATGACTGTATGCAGTGCCTGGTAAAAGTTAAATCAGCTATTTTGCTATTTGGAAATGTAACTAAGATACGCATTTTTTATTGATAATGGTTGTTCAGCATTTGGGACTAAGGGGAGCTCCTTCCTAAGCGGTCGGGGCATTCTGGTCACATCCGTGTCAGACAATTTTAGTCTGCACAGTGCTCTTGCACTGTTACTAGCTCTCCTATGTTTCAAATGCATGAAGAGGCAAAAAAGTGAGCTTATGTGTCCGGAGCTGCTGTCTGTGCTCAGCCTCACTGCAGAGTGGGGTTCTCTCTAGTGGACTGTGCTGCACCCAGTTTTTCTTCGTCCCTTGAGGTGGAACTGTGAGCTGGGCCTCTATAATGGGGCTTCAGCCTCCTCTTCCAGATCCTGTCCGGCTACTTCCTTCCATGACCTTGATGCTCTAGCCTCTCGCACCACCTCAAGCTTGACCTTAAAAATCCACCTTTCATATATCTTTTTTAAATGCTGTTCCTCTTACCTTTTCTTTTAATCTCTGTACCCTAAATGTGAGCTGTTCTGCAGATCCTAGCTTACACACTGCCTCCTTCACATCTTCTTACATCATTACCTTAAAAACTTGCAGACACAAGGTGCCAAATGAATGAACACATGGACACGATGTGGTCCACAAAAACAAAACAAAACAGAAAACCTCTCTCTCCATGATAGCATGTTGTTGTTACTGTTGCATTCTGTGCGGGTTAAGTGGCTAGCTACTTACGCTCATTTTGGAAAGTACTTAGTTCTTACTCTTGCAAAGCTCAGTGCTAAATAGGTTGGGGAACACGAGGATGAGTAAGACCCAGCCAGCACCTTTGGGCAGGCCTCCATAAACCCTCTGTGTGAAGTGACCTCCATGTACTTGAGCATTCCCACCAGACTCCCAGGTCCTTGAAAGAGGAAGTACATTTGTGGGGACACAACATCAAGCCTCTTCTAAGCGATATCTAACAGGCCAGAGTCTTCCAACAGGAGCAAAGCCTGGTGTGGAGGGATCCCATTCTTGGCCAAGTCAAGGCCTTCCCAGACTTGGGATGGATGGCCTCATTGCTCGGGATCGCAAATAGCCTGTTGTGGCTTCAGCTGCTCTGAAATGATAAGGTTAGAAAACCAAACAATATTGTCCTGAGTGTTCATAAAAATAAGCAGAAATTAGAGGCGCTTTCAATTCTTAAGAGTTATCATTTATTATTATAACCTTGCTTATTTCAAGAGTGATCCTGGAACGTTTAAAAAAATTATAGTAAAGTAAGATGGCAACATAATACTACTATTTAAAATAAAATCATAGATTAATACCAGCAAACTCCAGACTACTCCATTTAACTTCATGTAGAGGAGTCTTTGAAATTAAGTTAAGTGGCTCCAGGCTTTTTATTTATAGAAACAACTTGGATGTTGGTCTGAGAACTGAGATATTCAAGTTTTCAAATACACTGAAAATTGTAAATAATGAATAACTGTGTGCATGGAAAGTAAATCTTTTAAATACCCCATCTAATTGATAGGAAAAGCATTTCATATTAGATAAAACCCAATAAAAATATTTTAAAACATATATATATATGAATATATATATGACTATATATGTATGAATATATATGTGAATATATATATATATGAATATATATATATTCACAAAACATGCACCATCATTCTGTACCCTAAGGAAAAAGAAGAAAAACAGAGGCACAAGTTATACTACTATTAGAAAAAAAAAAAAGAATTCTATGCCTTACCCCAAAAGAAATCATAGAAGTAAGGCCTGGGCACCGCCCGGCTGAGGGCCCAGCTGGCCAATGGTGTTCCTTAGTTTACTATAGCAAAAGACACCCTCTGGGTAAATGTGGCACTTTGAACTCCTGCCTTGGCATCTGAAGAGGCTGCTAAGAGCAGATGTCTTTGTCTCCTAGGAAACACAGCCCTGCTGGAGTGCAGGGCTTCTGCCTGCACCTCCATCCCCTGTCTTAGAATGAAAATTTCACAACTGACTTCACCTGCCCAGCAGCTTTCTGCATAAAGCGTCTGGGGGAAGGCATTGGAATGTCCCCGTTCTAATTTTGGGACTGTACCTTTCTAGGTTCAGTTCCTTCCCAGGCAAAGTGCGAAGGTGCTGCCCACCCCCGCTGCCCCGTGGGGAGGACGGATGAAGCTCACTTCCCTGCAAAGGCAGCACTCGTTGCCCACCATCATGCAGGAAGGAAAGCCCCCTGTTAAATAAGCCACATCTCAATAGCCTTTCAGGGAATAAAATGTGTTCCTTATTTGTCTTTCATTTGGGTTTTTTCAAGTTAAAAATAATAATAGCATAATAATAAACCCCCAAAATGATTACCATTTACTGATTACTTTACACACAGAGGACAGTGTTCTTAAGCATGTCCTGTGTCTTTAAGGTCCCATGCCATCATCCTCACAAGGATGGTACTTCTTTCATTGTACAGATGCAAAAACTGAGGCCCAAATGTGAAGTCACAAAAAAATTAGCACAGTCAAGGCTGAAATCCACTTTCCCCAGCAAATATGACTGAGATTTTCATTGAAGAAAGTTTGAAACAGAAATAAAGAAGGATACTATGGTCATCCTCACCCTAAGTAAAGAAGGAAATGCCGTTTACCCTTACTTTACCCCTCAGGGCCGGCATCATGCTGTGCATCCTCCAGCTGCCCACCTTGCCGGTGTTGTAGGATGCGCCTATTTGGTTACAGTGTCCATAGAGTAAAGAGAGAATTTTTTAAACAGTTAAAGCTTTAGCTGTTAACAGCTAGGGTCCACCTCCAGTTTAGGAGGAAGGGAGGAAGACTCATATTCTCTGAATCATAACTGTTTTCTTTTCATTTTTGCCAGTATCAATATTATAATTCCTAGCATCACTCCTAGAATCATTTATTCTTGTTAATAATTGCCATAATAACTTCAGAGTCTCTGCAGCTTTGGCAAAAGCTGTCAAGGAAATAGACATTGTATTTAATTAAATCTCTATTGAGAATAAGTGGAAGGTGCTTAATCACGTTCCCGAGCCTGTAACTACTCTCTCTTATCAGAGACTCCCCTTGGGAGGCCCTGTAGCTCCTTATAGCTGACAGGCTACAAATCACTCCCTGGGCGCACTGTGGCTTTCTCAGAGAAATATCACCAGCAATCTATGTACTTCATGCCTCCAAATGCTGGACACTGTTTAGGGGACCCCATCCTTGTGTCACAAAACCTTCCCAATACTAGGACAGGGGTGTCCTGTTGGGCTCATTCTGCTAGGTAAGCAGTGCAAAGCGTTACTCTTTCGAAAGCATAGTTGCTTCTGCAGGCTTTTGGCTTGGTGATGACCAAGAGAGTTTTGGAAAAATAACTATCTGGTGAAATGGGCACTTAAGGATGAGAATGATCTCCTAATATTCTGAACAATCCTATAGGGTAATTAATAACCTTATTTTATAAGGAACCAATATTAGAATTCTTAAGTATTTGTCCAAAGTTACATTTTCTCTGCATACACAAGAATCCCAGTTAGCTTGTTTCTAGGATGTTTGTTTTTACCACCCAGCCCCAAGGAGTGTGTACTGGCAGTCTCTCTGCCATATCCGTGTCCCCTGTGAGCCCATGCTTCCCCCTCCAATATAACCAGGACTGAAAGAGCACTAAGATATGTTATATGCAAGTCCCAACTCTCCACAGTGAATGTAATCATTATGTACTGCAAACATGTACAGTACTAATAAAAATAGTGTAATTAGGAACAAAAAAATAATGCCAGCACTAGCTTTTCAGTCAAGTCCGTATATTGATAATTTACCACACCAGATCTGAGCCCCATGCCTTCCCCCATTGTATGCCCTGGAAGCATTTCAGGAAGCCAAACAGGATTCACAGGGCAGTTTAATCAGCCTATCATGGCTTGTTGAACAAATTAAAGGGTCTGAAATCACAGTTCATTTGCTCCCCCTCTTTTATGATCCTGTACCCCTTAAGAATACCACAGAGAGGAATCTCTCTGCCAGTAACGTAGTCCTGGATCACTTTCCACCCATACATCAAGGTCAGGTCCTGTTCTGTGCATGCATCTTCAGAGGGTTTCTGTCAGGCCTGCTTGGTGTACATCCCTCCCAGCAGTGAACAGTGCTTGAGTCCTTGTGGGAAACCCAAGCATTCACAATTCCAACTGTGCCGTGACTGTCACTCCCCGCTGGTTCTCACTGGTGTGGGGAACTGAATAAATGTTATATTTGCCATCCTTACTCAGGAGAAGAAAACTGTCTCTTACCAGGCTGTCTGTGGTTTTCAAATATTTTCTCAGCCAAGGGAAAAGAAGACACATTGAAAAATGTAGCTGCCAGTGGGCACTGCTGAGTAAATGTTGGGCAGTTGGTATAGGTATGTGCACCCAAAATGTGTATTTTTTCCTTGTTCAAGGGGGAAGGGAACAACCCCATACCTCTACTTACTAGGGAAGTGCCAGGCTTGACAGAAAAGAACAAAATCTACCCTGCTGCTTCACTCTAAAGTGCTTCCAGAAGTCCAAATTTCTGAGTGGTTATAAGTAATTTGCTTCAACTTAATTTCCTTCATTCAAATTTATGGAAAAAATGTCTGTCCTGGGCAATAGAAAATAATTAAGACATTAGCCCAGTGTTGGGTATTTAGACAGCAAAATCCCATTAGCCACTCTGTCAGTGTTGAATTACTGTATTGCCAAACTTGCAAGAGTGACAGAAGACCTGGGAATGAGAGGACCACATAAGCCCTTGCCCTATCCCATTCTTTAAGCTCCTAGCCTTTCTGATCTGGCCTTCATCTTCTGCAGCACACTGTTGCTATCTCTTGAACGTATTGATTTTGCCAACTTCGAGGATCCTCCTTGATAATCTGTTCAATATGTGCATTCCCTTTGGAAGAAACACAGTAGCCTCGTGTGCATTTCCTATCTGCTCCTCATTTCCTATACTGTGAATTATGTCATCTAGGTTTTGCACTGTTGCCAATGGGGAAAGGCTGTCTAGAGCAATTTTGTCAGACAGCCTCCTACCCCTAGGAACACCAGTTGGCTTGCCACAAAGACGACTCACACCCAGAAGACCCGCTACTGCTCTTTACTGCTGAAGCCCTTGGCCTTAGGAAGGCACTTGCAAGTATTGTGTGACCTGCCAAAACCTCTTCCCATGTTAAAAAAACCTCTACATATCTTCCAAAAGCCACAGAAATACCCTGAGATACTAGATCTAGGGAGAGATGGAGCCTGACTGTGGAAGGTCACCCTGCTAACAGAACAGCTTCAGATGAAGTGGGAAATGCTTTAGAACAGAAGAATCAACACAAGGCCCATGTCTGTATAAGCAATGCGAATGAAGGGGAAAAGCTGTACCAAAGAAACTGTTCTTTTAAAAACTTTGTTCTTTTGAAACTACATAGCTCTGTAACTGCTTTCATGGCTTTGTTTTTTTTTTTTTCTTGGTGGTACTGGGGATCGAACTCAGGACCCTGCACTTGCTAGGCAGGCACTTATTCCACTGAGCTATATCCCCAGCTCCATGGCTTTGTAATTACTTTCTTGACCTCTGTAACCATGAGAGTGTAACCAAGTATGCAGGATGCCTGATTGTACCAGGCTTCATGAACTGATGATCATTAATCCACCCTTGTAACTGGTGATCTCAGCCTGCTAACTAATCAGAAGAACTGCCAGGCTGTTCTGTCTCACCTTTGCACCTCTTTTATACCTCCTGTTTATGCATCATATAAAAGCCCTAGACCATCAGAGATCAGGGCCTGATAATCTGGAGATGATCCCAGTTAGTGCCTTTTGACATAAATAAATCTGCCTCCAAATCCTGGGTGTCATTTCAGTGTTTCTGCTTGGCATTGTAAGAGGAAAGAGAACTTCATGTCAAATTGTCTGGATAACTGTATCCATTGTTTAGATTGATGTCCATGAGGAAAACACATTATTTTAAATATTTTGTGAAGAATTGTAACTCCATATTGTCATCCTGGCTGAAGTCATCTGAGGATTCAGATTAATCTTCCAAGTCTTTCTCTGGACCTAAGAACTTAAGAAGTCTCACCCATAAGCTGTCACACCATCCACAGGAAACCCTGAAGAAGTACATAAGTAACACGAAACATGCAAATGTACTTCTTAGATGAACAGTGTTTCCTTATCATTGGCTCCCCTACTCATGCTAATTGCCTGATTAATGGATACGGGGCCAATAAAATTTGGAGTTGTATTAAGTTGTTGAAATGCAAAGAGGAGACATTTGTTTGTAGAGTGGAGCTCTGTGCAAGCTGGTGTGGGCCGCTCTTGTCTGGGAAGGGGTGGCACACACGTGACCTGTGTGTGTAGACATGAATAATCAACATCCCTTACACATCTGGCTTGCAGGGTTCCAGTACTGAGAACCTAGTGATTTCTGAACTTAAAAACGTTTTACAGAAGCTCAAGTCAGTGTCTTGAAACCAAATCTAACAAGAGATGATCCCAATTCATTCAAGACTAGAATCTGTCTTCTTCTGGATCAATCAGACACAGAATAGCTACACTTACAAAGAAGAGAAAGGGATTCGTTCCTTTGTCCTGGAGTTGTTATGAATGAAGCTGAAGAGCTAGATTGTTTTGCTTAGTTCTCCCAAACACCCAGTTCTAGAAACCATTTGATCTGGCCTTTGCAGTCTCTTTTCTCTTATCAGAGTTAAAGATACTCATCTGTTAAAGTGGAAAACTCCAGAACCATCACAGATGGTATCTCTGCATACTCCAAATGCCCACAGAATGGGGGGTGCCTTAGTCACCATCATAGTTTTGTTTCCTCATACATGGGCAGCTGGTTTCCAGCTCCCTCCACCAAGTGAATACTTAGTGAAAACACTTCTATTAGTCATAGAAGTAATAAGTACCTGGAAACCTCAAAGCTGGTGTAGCATTGTTTTTACCATAGGAAATGGTATTGTATTATTTTATTATAATGCTATGATGTATTGTTTCAAAGGATGTAGACACATATAATATATCATGGAAAGACTGTACACTGAGATGACTCTTTTAAAACAAAGTGATCATGTATTTTTTTTCCAAATGATGTAGAAATATAAAAGCTGAAAAATGCAAGACGTTTTCTCTCACTTACTTAAGTCTTCATCTCCAAATAACCATTTAAAAAATATTTCTTAGGGTTCCATTCAGAAAAATACACATATCTACCTAACTGCATATAGATATGTTTTATACTATATGTTTTCTAAGAATATTATATTCAGATCAAGACTTTTTTTTTTTTACTCTTCTATATTCACTTAGAAACATATCTTGGAAATCACTTCATAAAAGCACATACATATTTTAATTCTTTTCTTTAGACATTAATGATATTCTACTATATGGTTATATTAATTTTCTTTTTATTAGATTTTAATTAAATTTTTCATTAAATTTTAAATCATTTCCAAAAGAGCTCAAATATATAAAATTAGAGATGGGCTCGTAAAAAATTCAAAACATGTCCTTACTTCTAAGCTCCCTAATTCCAATTTTCATATTGAACACTTCTGATTCTTTCAGCAGTTTCTTTTCTAAAATTATAAATGACATAAGAACATAACTATTCTCTTAATGGTTAAGACCCAGGGTATCCCCCCCAAATTCTCCTGTGTGTAGGTGATTAGATAATAGGGATGCTGTACTCCTGAGTGGATTCATCCACAGGTCAATTCAGTGTCTGAGTGTGCTGTTGGAAGGCGGGAACGTATAAGAAAAGATTACTGGGGTCATTACTCGACTTGGAAGGTTACGTAGCTCCCTCCCAGCTCCTCCCTTTTCTCTGTACTTCCGGGTCACCACGATCAGAGCTGCTTTCCTTTGCTCTTCTTCCTACCATGCAGTTTCTGCCTTGAAGCAAGTTGGCCATGGACTGAAACTTAAGTCAAAATAAACCTCTCCTCCTTTGAATTGCAGGTAGCAGGCATTTTGTCTCAGCAACTCAGGAACTAAGGTAAATTCCTTGACTTTTCAACTTCAGATACTTTCTGTAACTTTCTGGGAACTCAATGACTTGGCTTTTGGACCCCAAATTTGTACCGTAGTGCTAGGAATCCCTGACTTTGGTGAACTCCAGTAATTCCTCCTAGGTGTAACTTAGACTTCCATATTTCCTTGCAGTGTGAGACAGAATGAGACCTGAGAGTTTGCCAAAAACAAATGAATAAAAACAAAGAAAAGTGAGCTTGATTTGCAATTAGCCATACTATAATAAGGGTAATTCAGAATAATAGTCATAATAAAAATCAACTGCATTTAATACCATATCATGGATACCAAGGAGTGATTATATGTGTTGGTGCCATGGGGGAGGTGCAAGTGATTTGCCCTGACTTCACACTCAAAACAGACTCAAATTTAATTAATTATGTTTATTTTTACATTTTAGGTATACATAATGAGCACATTCATCATAGGGAATTTGAACTTGTACGTGATATAACTTGATTTTTTTTTCCATTTCTCTATCCTCTCTTCAACCTCCCTTTCCCTCTTTATTTACAAAAACTTTGTTTCCATTGTTTGTTTTTTTTCACATCATTTTTTCTTTTCTCTTCTTTCCTTTCTGTGTTCACTTTCCCTGGTTCCCCTTCCCATTTGAACATTTTCTTCCTGTTTCACAATATCTATTATACAATTTTGTACTTATTTACACTTTGGGTTTCTTACACCAGAGAAATAATGCAGTATTTACATATGTGTGTCCAGTTTATTCCACTTAAGTTCATGTCCTAAAGGTGCTTCCATAGACATTTAGCTAGAAATGTCTCAGTCTCATCCTTCTGTATGGCAGAGTAGTAGTCCACCATATAAAAACCCCACACCTTCTTTAGCCATTTATCAATTGACAGGCATCTGGGCTGTTTCCAAGATTTAGCTATTACCAACTGTGCTGCTATGGGTATGTATATATTGCTGAGGTATGATGCTTTTAATTCTTTTAGGAAGATACCAAGAAGAGGAATAACTGAGTCAAACTGAACCTCTAGTTCTAGTTTTTGGAGGAATTTCCACATTGATTTTCACAGTGGTTGCACCAGTCTACACTACCACCAACAGTGAGGGGTTCCTTTTTCCCCATAGCCCCTGCAGCATTTGTCATTTGTTGATTTCTTGACAATAGTTATTCTTTCTGGGGTGAAATGAAACCTCGCTGTTGTTTTAATTTTCACTTCTCAAAGAACCAATGATGTTGAACATTTTTTCATATATTTGCCATTTCTACTTCTTCAAGTGAGAAGTAGCTATTCATTTCAGATGCATTTTGGATTAGGTCTTTAAATCTGGGGGTCTGACTATTTTGAACTCTTCATATATTCTAGATAGTAACCCTTTGTCTGAGGAACAGCTGGAAAAAATTTTTCCCACACTGTAGGTTTTCTCTTTACTCTGTTGTTGATTTCTCTTGCTGTGCAAAAGCTTTTTAATAAGATGAGGTCCCAGTTGTTGATTCTTTGTGGTAGTTCTTGTGTGATTGTGGTTTTGTTCATAAAGTCTTTTCCTATACCAGTGTCTTCAAGAGTTCTACCTATTCTATCTTCCAGCAGATTTATTGTTTCTATTTTAATATTTAGATCTTTGATCAATTTTAATTTGAGTTTAGTGCATGGTGAAAGATATGGGTGTAGTTTTAATCTTTAGCATGTGGAATGCCAGTTTTTCTAGCACCATTAATTAAAGAGGCTATCTTTCTTCCAGTGAATATATTTGGCACCTCTGTCAAAAAAAAAGGTGATTGAGTATGTCTGACGTTGTTTCTGCATCTTCTTTTTTTTTTTTTTTTTTTTGTGTGTGGTACCGGGGATCAAACTCAGGACCCTGCACTTGCTAGGCAAGTGCTTATTCCACTGAGCTATATCCCCAGCCCCTGTTTCTGCATCTTCTAATCTGTTCCACTGATCTTTGAGTCTGGTGTTTTTTTGCCAGTACCTTGCTGTTTTTATCATAGTAGCTTTGTAGTATAATTTCAAATCAGGGATTGTGATGCCCCCTGCTTTACCTTTGCTGCCCAGAATTGCTTTTGCTATTCTAGAAGAGACCCAAATCTAAGCTTGACTTTACTGCCATTTACAACAGTGACGTGTATGTCCCAATATGAATGTATCTGTACATATTGAGTAATCCAATTTGTCAAACTCATCATTGAAATAGTACAATTTTGTCATCTTTTTGTAGCATTTCCTCATCTTTTGATATATTGCAGATCTCGAGGATAGTGGTTTGACTTTCTCTTTCGATATCTTAGTGTCCAGAGGTGAAGCTCCTTTCTCCTATGCTGACCAAGATGGGAAGGAGACACGTGAAAGGATGCACGGTTGCGCAGAGCTGTGTGGAGGTGCATTTATGGTGTGCTCAGTAGCAAGGAATATTGAATGCAAAGCCGAGCACAGAGGACTTGAGAAAGCCCACAGTGTTGGAGTGCTGGGCTACAGATGGCACAGAGACCCTGGGAGGCGAGCAGAGCCTGTGGGTGTAGGTCCTTAAAAGATGTGGTAGGATTGGGGCGGTGGGCTGCTAGGAAAGGTTGGGGTGAGTGGGACAGAAACTTCACACTTAGTTACAGCATAGATGTCACAACTGCCCCATTCCATCCTGCATCTTGTCTCCCTTCTTGGAAGTACTCCCAGGGGTTTTGCTTGTTTGTTTGTTTACTTTCGTGGATTTCTTACACAAATTTTTAGACTGTTGGGAGTGGCTGGAGCTGGAAATCAGTCATATGTGTGAGGGTAGGACAGACCCAGAGTGCCTCAAGCAGTCCAGCTACCTCAGTCTTGAGAAAAACATCCTGCCTGGACAATTTCAGTCATTAATCGCCAGGTAACCTTGTGTCTCAGGATATTAACTTTGCAAGAGCATGAACAAACACCCCCACTGGTGTTGTTCAGGTCCTCTTACCCATGGGGTGAAGAGGCCTCCACCTGACCCGGCACTTGTGTCTTGTCTATCTTCTCCTCCTTCTTGCCACCATTCTTTCCTGGGGTACAGCAAGAACCCAGCTAGTTGCTCATAGACAAATAGAAAGATGGAATATGAGATAATGGACTTGCATTCACATACTCATTTCTTCTCAATCATTAACACTTTGACATGTCTGAGTTATTTATTATTTTCTGAAATACATTGCAGTAAACTGCAGACATCGACTTATTTTTTCTTAAAGTGGTTTAGTATGAATCCCAAAGAATTCATAACCACAAATCAGTATCATTCCTATGAGGATTAAAATTGCTTAGGATCATCTAAACACAGTCTGTGTTCCCATACCCTGTAACTTCCCAAACATCTTTACAACAGTTGTGTTCAGTTTTAGACTCAACTGAAGTCAGTTATTTTATTAGATTATCGTTTCTCTTGAGTTTCTCTTAATCTCACAGATCCTCACTACCACACCTACTTTACTTTCCCTTTATTTACTTTAAACTTATCAAAGAGACAAGAAAAATTATGTCAGCTGTGCAGAGTGTCCTATTTTCTGAATTTTTTAATTGCTTCCTTCTAGTGTTGATAAGTTTGTTCCCCTGTGTAATCTCCCTGTTTGCTCTAAGATGGAGGTTAGATCTCAAGGCTTCATTGAAATACCTTGAACATGCTAAAAAGGGTATTTTGTAAGGTGCTTTCTGGTGCATTCTGTCAGGGGTGTAGCATGTCTCCTGGCCCCATCTTGACGTGTGTCAACATCTATCTCTATGTAAGACAATAGAGTGATAGGTTTTCCCTCATAATCTGCAAGTATCTGTGAGATACTACAGTGATATCACATGTATACCTAGTTACACCAGTTGTTTGCCTGAAGAGTTTTATATCCATTTTTTATTTGAACAGGTTTATTTCCTAGGAGCTGAAAACTATCCATATGCTTTTTGTACCAGCAATCATATTCTTTTCTTGAGAGGACCAACTCATGTGGAAAAACTCTTAACATCCCTCATTTTCCTTTCTTCTAGTCATGCTTTGCTGGGTGTTTTCTGGAAGGGTCATGTTCAAGGTTGTCAGGCCTCATGTCTTATCCTGCAACCCATGCATACACACATACCTAGGCAACATCTGTGCTTTTCTTTCAATTATTGACAGAGTAATAGCCAAAGAGCCAACTTATAAAAGCAGAAGGAGTCCAAGGTGGCAGGAAGCAGGGGCCTCGTGTGGCTTTTGTCATATGCATGGTCTTGTCATGAGGGCAGTCAATTGCCCATCTCCTGTTTATTTTATGGGGATCACCCAGCCGAGGAGCTATAGTCAGTAAGAGACACATGTGGCCCTAAGGTTACTAGTGCGTTTGAGACACTAAAGAGGTGTCCTGGCAACTACACGTGTCCAGTGAAAGGTAAAGGGTGCAGTACTGGTAGATGCTTTTCTTCTTACTGTACCTGGAGCCCAGGTCATGTTGCTCCCTCCTCCTCCATGGGGGAGGCTCTTGACAGAGCCATCTAGCACTTTACTGTGAATGGAAACTCTTGTTAATGAAATACCACTGTGCTTCCGGGAGACATTCTCTAGGCAATTATTGATTCCAGTTCAGCTCAGTGAAAAAGATCCTCTCATTCTTGGAAGAACTACCTGCAATGGGATCCCTTATTCCAAACTTTTGCTTTGCTTTTGCTATTTTTTTTTTTAGCCTTATTTGTACATTTGGAAATTACATGATCTTTTAATGAGACTGAAATGAAAATAATTAGGTTCCTTGGTGGACTCAAATATTTGTTCACTTACAGTAGTGGAGACATTGTATCATTTTGGTGGCTTTTATCCTCTCTGGTAAATTTAGGTTGGACACCTATCGGCTGTTATTTTCTCCCTGCTGCCAACCACGAAACAGTTACAGATGCAGGGGATGCAGCTCAGTGGACTTTCATGTGGCTCTTTTCTTGGAAAACCACTGGCTTGGCGTCCTTTAGCTCAGCATGTTGGTCTGATATTCTGTCTGCAAAGGTAACATTGTGGTTTAGCAAAGGGAAGGAAAAAAATACAGGGTAAATGGAATGGCAAACTCTAGTGTAAAGACCATGTTTTGAAAATCATTAAAGATACATCAAGGCTGATGGGGTGTTTGACTTCAGGACTGTGAATGGAGGTCAGATGGATCACAACCCCCTGACATCATAAGCACTGCTTTGTGAGTCTTCCCATTTATACATTTTCTTGGGGAGAAAGGTGGTGATTTTCACCAGATCCTTAAAGGGGTTTGTGACCTAACCAACTAATATGAATTTTCAATGCTCCAGAAGGCACAGCATCGTGTATTAATGGAAAAGAACTAAAAAACAAAATAAATTTCCCCACATGGCCTCCTCAGAGAACAGCCCTGGCTTAGTCTGCCATCCCCATGTAATGAATAACACCTCCTTTTACTTCAAAAGGGTCCTCTCTCGGATGTTCTATTTACAGCTCTGGTTCCCCCTTTACTGGCCAAAGCTTCCCACCTCCCCATGCAAATCATCTACACAATCCTTCTCCCAGTCCATCTGCTTAGTGGGACTTTCTACTACATACAGACCATGTCTTTTTAGCTAATGCTGTCCTATCAATGATGATAATGCTCCAGATTATTAGATCATAAAATCCTTCAAGGTAGGTCAGTCTCAGGGCCTGCATCATAGGCAGGGCTCAGAAAGACTATGCCATAGTTTATCCTTGTCTGAAACCTGTAAGGCAGAGTCCATATCATCTGTCCCCTACACCTCTTATGTGGCCCAAGGGCAGGATGAAAGGAAAGCATGATGACACAGCTCAGGTCAATTCGTCACAAAGACTTATACATTTATTGCATTCTTACTGTTCCCAAATGTAACCGTAGGAGTGGGCAGAGGCATGAAGAGGGGATTTTATGTTCCTTGACACATTCTACCGAACTTGCCATCATTCTACCTCCCAGACTGCTGGGATTAAACGTTTGCACCAAGCTTCTATACCTACCTACTATTTTGGATCTTAAATGCCTCCCCCAAAGGCACACATGTCAAAGGTTTATGCTGTCAGCCCATAGTGCTATTGGGAGGTGTTGGGACCTTTAAGAGGTGGGGCCAGGTTGCAGGCAGTTAGGTCACTGGGATGTGCCCTTGAAGAGGATATTGAGGGCTCAGCCCCTCCTAGCTCTCTCTTTGCATCCTAGCCACTGCAAGGTGGGCAGTAACGTTTCCACACACATTCAACAGGTTGTACCTGCCATGTACTGCAGATCCAAAGTAAGGGGAAGACATGAAGTGGAAACAGCATGAACCCTCTCAAACCATAAGCCAAAAGGTAAATCTTTCTTCCTTGAGGTTGTTTATCGTAAGTATTTTGTCACGGTGATGGAAAGCTGAGCAACATGCTGATGCTGTTTAATTAACTCTTCTTTTTAAAACCAGACGTATCATTTTGAAAACTGAATGGAAAAGATTTCTGAGTGTTATTAACTGCAATTTGTCTTTCTCTTTGGAAATAATCACTTCAATAATAAACCCCATCTGAAATGTATTGTCTACACTTGGCGAAAAGTACTTTGGGGGGTCCCAGATTTCACAACTCTAATCGTTGAAAACTGCAAGGTCTTTCCTAGCCCATGTGATAAATCAAATGAACGTCTCCAATTACAGCCCAGAAAAACAAGAGACAATTGGTTCAGAATGAGTTGGGCACTTTGCAAATCATGACCTTTTTATTTATTGTATATATATCATGGCTGCCTTTTAGGCATTTTTATTTGAGGTGTCTGTAATTAATGATATGGTTCATGAGCTGGAGGAGAGCTCGTGCAGCTTGGCAACACAGTAGTTCGCAGCATCGTGGCCTTGACTGCTTCCACATGTCCCCAAATAGTCCCCTAATAGTTCTTTAGAGGAAGTATTCTGATGTGTACGTAGCAAATGACATATTTCCAAGCAAGAGTACACGGTAGAGGTGTGGTCTGCTAAATGGTGTTATTCTGAGCTGAGAGGCAATTAATATCACAGCCTGCTTCTGTTAAGCTCCTCCTGCCTCCAACTTCCTTCAAACTCAAGTGACAGCATTTTCAGCTATTGATTAGAATGTTTCTGTGGCAGGGTAACTGAGAATAAACTGAGCACACACATCTGTGTGAGAAGTATAATTGGTTTTCTTTTGTATTAAATGCAGCCTATCCTGCTAGCAGGGAGAAGTTCCCAACGCAGACCCCATGCTTTGAGAGATCTGCTTTTCTCTTTGGATCCAGCTCTGACAATATACAAGGATCACCTGGGAACCACTCAAAAGTCCACACATCAACATGGCTATGTAGCTCAGTGGTGGATCACATAAGTGTGTGTGTGTGAAACACTGGGTTCAATCCCCAATACTGAAAAAAAAAGATACTTTTAAAAAAATCCCCAGGGTTGAGATCTGCTAAGCTGTCTTGTCTCTGAGACATCTTTTTAAAGCCTCTCGTGCACTTGAGATCTTGAATGACCCCTTGACCACTCTCTTACTAGTCCCCTTTGCTCCACTGTTCTAGCTGGACTTTATATAATTACTTCAGCTCACGGCCTCCTCTGCAGCCGCCCTCTGCTGCTGCCGTCTGCTTGCCTCCTACGCTGCTCTTCAACTCTTTCTTTTGCCAGACTTGTTCCTTTTGCATTGTTAAAGGAGCCACTGAACCATGTGCAGGTGATGCTCTTTGCAGCCTGGGATTTGCTTTACAGCATCAAACAGCGCTTGGACTCCAGTCTCTACTATAAGTCTTGAAGATACCTCTCAGTCCAGAGGCTACGACCTCTGTGGGGCCAGGGACTGGATTTCCTGGCTTTATGTTGTCCCCACTGGCCAGCATTACGTGTGATGAAGGGGAGAGTCTCATCACACACTTGTGCAACGCATAAATGAATGCCCGGCTGAATGCTCATGAACCTTCGTAAAATAACAGAATTCAAAGAGATTGAACACACACTTTGGAGGGGAAAGAAGGACAAACAGAGCATGAATAGTAACAGTGCAGTTTAAACTGTGGCCCTGTCATAACATCTGGCTCCTCTAAATAAGATTTACTCTTGGAAAGTTGAATGGAAGGAAAATTCTAACAGTTTAGAAAATTAATTGAATGTTAACATCTTATTTAGAGTTCTAGGAAATGTGAATAGATTTGTTTAGCATCTCAGCAACACGAATGTGAGAAATACAAAAACAAAGACTTATTGAGAATGTGTTTTCTCTCTCAGGAACCTTCCAAGTTGTAAAATAAGTAATCAATTTTGAATATTTGAGTAGTTCATTGTTTCTCCTGGGGATATTTCTGAGCATTTTAAATTTCAGTTTTAACAGTACTCTGTCTTCCAAATGCGAATATAATAATAACAAAGAAAAAAGGGCTAATTTAATACAAACATAAGGTATCTATTTCTGTTTTATTTCAATGAATGTTTGCAGTTGGCACAGCAGGGTTGCGTGGCTGTACCCTTTATTTGAATTCTGCAGACAGCTGCCTGCTTTTGTAGGAGTTTCACATTCTAATCTGGGACCTGCCAGTGAGCAGATGAAGTGTTTCCTGGTGGTGTTTGTCCCACTGCAGAGTGGAGGGGTGGGGTAGCAGAGTGACTATCAAATCCATTTCTGCATCATAATTCTCCGTTCTTCTTTGAGATGTCTCGGAGAAAAGACAAATCTCTTCTCTCCTGTTCTTAGTAAATAGAACAAGGGACCATGACAGGGTGAAGAGAGGGAAGCACTTAGCCCTTAAACATGCTGTTGCTTATGTTTAGCACTTGAGTCTCCGTCTGCTGAGCCCGACTGGGAGCAACGCTCCAGGAAAAGTCCTCTTTTATCATGTGGGGGCAAAATCCCTCTAAGAGTGTGGTCCGCCCTTCATTTTTGGACCCAGCAAGTCTGAAAGAAACATGGAGCTTATTTTATTCAATTCCAAATTTAGTATGTTTTGCATTGCTTATGTTTTATTTGTACCCACTGTGATGGCATTCTAGAATTTTGGGAAATAAATATTAATATCAACTATTCCAGGCATTTCAAATCTGACCTCTTGTGATTATAGCCACATAGAAAGTTTTCTTGATTGCCACAAAGTGGTGTGAAAAGATACAGACACAGGTCTGTTCTCATTTAGATTTGAGGAAACTGCTCTTCCTGCTTCATGGTCACTCCAGCCTTTTTGACACTTACCTTTCTGTCTCCACTGGTCACTGTCCACCCAGGCTCTGGTCCATTCACACTGTGTTAGGGGCATGAATTGCTAGAGCTCGTTTTGGTGATTTCCCTTTTGCTACCTGCCCTCTAGACCTGTTTTCCAGCCTAGTGGCCTCCAGCCCCAGGCGGCTCTTCTGCACTTGAACTATGCTATTGCCTGCTTTACTTCTCAGACATCGTCAGCTAAGCCATGTTGCTCTACCACATGCTTCTGCCTCAAAGTTCCCGTCTTGGAGCCAACCCACTGTGTTACTGAAAACCTGAGCCAAGCTTCTCCTGCTGTAAGCTGTGAGTGCCAGGTATTCTGTCCCAGGAACGAACAGCTGTCTAATCCATCAACTGATGATATTGACATAGCATGGATATGGGGTTGGAATAGCCCTTCTTGGATGCCCAGAACATCTCACTACAAACATTTCATTAATTTGAGATACGGTCTTTTAAAGCTAAGCGCTTCTGAATTTTTAAGAAATAACACAGCTTATTATATGTGTTAATGGGGGTTTGGTAGAGAATTCGGCACATGCTGCAGTGTGTACTGGTCAGATCCAGACTTCCTCGCTGACCCTCCTCGCTGCCCCACTTTCCCGACCTCTGGTTCTCACCACCACACAGGTGCGCTTACCTTAGCTTCTGAGGGCAGACAGACGGTGCTTTTCTTTCTGTGTCTGGCTTATTTTACTTCACATAAAGTCTTCCAGTCCTCTCCGTGTTGCTACAGATGTAAGAACTTCATTCTCTTTATAGGCAAGTAATACTCCATTGTGTATATATACATCACCATTTCTTTATCTATTTGTCATTGATGGAATCTAGGTTGATTTCATATCTTGGCTGCTGTGCATAATACTACAATAAAGATGGACATACAGGCATCTTTGTGGCATGCTGATTTTATTTTCCTTGGATATATATGTACAGAAGTGGGACCACTGGATCATATGATTGATAAATCTTTAATTTTTAAGGAACTGCTGTACTGTTTTCCATAATATTTTTAATCATTTACAGTCTCATCAACAGTGACTTTGAGTTTCTTTTACTGCATTCCTTGACCAGCACGTTTTTAAAAACAATTTATCATTGCTATGCTAACCAGCTTGAGATCATCCCTCATTATAGTTTTGATTTGCATCTGAGGGAGAGCTATAGTGAGCATTTTTTTCATGTAATTTTTGGCATCTGTATGCCTTCTTTTGGGAAGTGTCTGTTCAGAACATTTAGTCTTTTTTTAACTGGGTTACTTTTTTGTTCCACAGATCTTTAAGAAAATCTAATCATCTAAAATATTGAGATAATTCAGACTCTATATTTCATATCAGACAAGCATCTGTTTGAATGAGGACTGGAAATTCTCTTGAATGAGTGTTTTACAGTGTAAACATTATTGCTCACGGAGTGGCTAGGTGAGTGATTTGCACTAAAAAAAATACAAGAGAGAGTGTTTGGAGGTGATACAAAGCTCAAAGAAAACCAACTTCAGGTTTTTGTTTCTGTATTTCTATAGTAGATTTGGGTTCTGTGTAACACATTATGTAAATACCAGAAAGAGCTGAGTAAATATGTATTCTGGTGATGAGTATAAATGCATTACCCTTCCTTGAGCTAGTACCCAGACCCCACTATAATACTGACATCTGTAATACTAGGTGCTCATGGTGTGTTAGTCAGTCTCAAACAAGCAAAGAATAGGCTTTGATCTCCAACTGGGAAGAAGTTGACCTCCCTAAGCCAGTCCTTTTCTCCTAGGTAGCTGACTCTACTATCAACTGACCCGTAACGTCTGTGTTCCAGATTTGAATCTGGACCGCTGCCTACTCTTGTCCTTTGCATCATAAAAAAGATTTTGTTCTCACCCCCAGTTTTCATTGTGCCCCCAGATCTTGACCTGAGTCATGCCTTCCATCTCAGGTTTGCTCTTGGTTCTTTATGATAATTCCAGGGCTGCTTTTCCAGTCATCACTACTGTCAGCTCACTGCCGTGGTCCCCTGTGTCCCCTAGCCAAGTCTCTCATTAGTTCTCTGTCCTCTTGTTTCAGAGAAAAGTGTTGCCTTCATTGTCCCTTTGGGCATGGCTGTACAAGCTTGTGAGAAAGTTAGTTTTCCCTTAACCTTTAATTTGGAGGCTTTTTCTTTGGGTGATGGGAATTCTATGATGAATATCTTCCTTTTGCTGAAAAACGCTGGCTTCTGGACATAGCACATTTGTCTCTTTCAAGGTTTCATACTCTTTTGCAATAGTCTTTTCCAGCCGAATTGGTAATGTTCTTATTGTCAATGAAAACAATAAATATTAATCATTGGTCCCTTTATGGTCCTTGGTGGATCATTAATCAACTGAACTTCTGCATTGTGTAGCATCCTTGGGCCCAACCTGCCTATTTCCGTGGGACAGATCAATCATCACTGTTTGGTGAGAGCACACCCACTCTTCCCTGACAGCATGCTACACTCAGCCATCTGCCTGGGGCCTGGCTGTAATCTCAGCAATGTGTTTCGTATGAACCTTTACTTGTGACATGACATAGAAAGTGCATGCTTTACGACTGAATTCATGAGACATATTCAGTAATGCCTGGCACTTGGTGATCTAATCTTGATCTGAATTTGATCCTAATCTTATCTATGCTTAGGATTTAAATGTGCCTAACTTTCAGACCAATGCTATTAATGCCTAATAATAAAAGCAGAAGGAGCCTGTAACCAGGGAGATGTCCCAACTTGATTTGTGTATGTTTGTTGTGTTTACATTTTGTTTGGGCTTGCACAGTCCTATGGGTAGTTGGTACTATTACAGTGCCCATTTTACAGCTAAGGAAGTTAGAATGATGCAATAAAGTAGTGTGTATCTGGGTGTATTGAACTAATAGCAATTCACAAGGCATTTACAGCTGCCCCTGGACCTTCCATGAATTAATCTATATGATTAAGACAGTTGGGCCAAGGATATAACTCAGCAGCACAAGTGCCTGTCTGGCAAGCACAAGGTCCTAAGTTTGATTCCCGATACCAAGAAAAAAAATTATATATATATATATAAAATTATATATACATATATATATGGTTATGACAGTCATGTGGGCACATGTTTGGGTCCTCCATGCCCTCCTTCCTTTCTGAAATTCATATGAATGGCTCTTTATTGCTAGCATTAATATAGCACCCTTCTCAGCTGAAAGTATGAAAGAACTACCTACAAGCCAGATGCTCTGAAAGTATGAAAGAACTACCTACAAGCCAGATGCTCTTAAGACATTGTCTACTGCACTGGCAAGAGAACATATGCATTACTGTTTTCCAGGACTCAGAGTTCATAGAAGGTAACGAGTTTTTGAGTGCCTTAGACCAATCGTTCATGTCCAGTTAACATTCGAAACAGCCAGCCCATGGGTGTAGAAAAGTTAGGAAGATGCCTTATGGATTTCTTTAACCCTTTGCTACTGATAAAAGATTTTATCTCTGATTAGTTTAATAATGTATTTTTCTTCTCTTGGTCAAAGTAAAACTAGTAATAATAAAAATCTAAATGTCATTTGGACAAAACAGTCTTTGGCCAGTCTTCAGAATAGCCTGGTGAGTTAAGGAAACAGTTAATGTATTAAACAGAGTGCAGGAAGTGGACATAAATTAACTAAGCTCCTGTATTTTGTTTTAACTTTAAACCATAGTACTGAAACTGTTAGCACCCAGGAAAGAAAACAGTGTGATCGGGTTGGGGTTCATTCCCCTTCAGTGGCTCTTGGAGACCCAGTGTCCCAGGAGACACTCTAGAGTTACCTGCCCACACAGCACCTCCTCCTGGCTCTATTAAGAAAGGTTTTACCCCAGCGGTGGGGCAAGACATGAGAAGGCATAAATTAAAGTATAAGCCAGCAGTACGGCACCAGGTCCAGTGGCAGAGGTGGCCCAGGCGTGCCTTCCCCCTCCCCCCAGCATCCAAGGGACATTCGGAGCTTCTCCCCCCGGTTCAGGAACGGAAGCCAAGGAGAAATAATATTCAAAGATGAGAGCCATGGCTCGGGGCCGCTTATCAGCCACCCAGGGGATGTGTGTGGGAGAAGAGAGACCTCCTTCTCGGGGACGTCCTCTGATGGTGGAGTCAGTGGTAAATGCCTTGCAAAATGCTCTCGCTGTGATGGCACCCAGGGCCAGCACTGCTCACTGTGAGGTCCTGAGTGCTTGCCTCTTCCTCTGGCTCACCCTGAGGGAAGGCTGAGGTCAGCTTCCCTTGAACAAAGGTCTCAGATGCTCTGAAGCCACATTTGAAAGGGGCTGAGGCCAACTTGTGAGGCTTAGGTTCTAATTTACTGCTTTGTTTTTATTTTATAATTGTACATATATTCCTTACTTAACATTTGCATTTAGTTCATAAGTAACATATATTTGTTCTTGAAAAATAGAAAGTAGCAGTGAACGAAAAATAAAGTACATGAGGACTCCCTCTGGTACTAACCCCTCCCACTCCCCTCGCTACCTGCTATTTTGTTGAGTTTGGTTTTTTAATGGGGAGGAAATCTGCACCCCTGCCCCCATGTCTCCTCAGATCCCTCCCTGCACAAAAAGTGGGTCAAAATTTTTAGACTCTTTTCCTTTTACTGTAGCTTAAAACATTTGTTCATGTCGATTAGTTTAGTTTCCTTTGAGTGCTCATTAAAATGGAATTAGGAAGAGCAGCCCTACCTTTATCATTTTGGGACCCGAGGTCTTGTCTAAGAATACAAAGGAAGTCTGATGTAGCATGTATCTAACTACAGCATTTTAAATCTATAACGCCAGCCCATAGTTGTTTTGTGAAAAATACTTTATTATCCAATCATGATAAACATGACTATTACAGCCTAGAGGATCAGTTCAAAGGTAGACAACTGGGGCCCCTGCAGTTCCCTGCTGAAATGTGGTGATACAGGTTTGCATCTGGATGTTCCCC